>VSMD01130632.1:0-40670 GCA_008750895.1 Mirza zaza
GTCTCACTTTATTGCCCAGGCTAGAGTGAGTGCCATGGCCTCAGCCTAGCTCACAGCAACCTCAAACTCCTGGGCTCAAGCAATCCTGCTGCCTCAGCCTCCCGAGTAGCTGGGACTACAGGCATGTGCCACCATGCCCGGCTAATTTTTTTCTATATATATTAGTTTGCCAATTAATTTCTTTCTATTTATAGTAGAGATGGGGTCTCGCTCTTGCTCAGGCTGGTCTCGAACTCCTGAGCTCAAAGGATCCGCCCACCTCGGCCTCCCAGAGAGCTAGGATTACAGGCTTGAGCCACCGCGCCAGGCCCCGTAGAAAAGTTTTTTAAAAAGAATCCTTAGGTCTTCTCTGTCCCTTTCGTGCTACTGCACAGAGATGATATAAAAGAGGCTCTTTGGCTAAAAAAAAAAAAAAAAAAAAAAAAAAAAAAAAAAAAAAAAGAATACTCGAACTGTTAATTTTTGTGCAGTAATTTATTTCAAAATGAACAAAATGGTTATTCTTATAATTCAAAGAGAATCTCAAAACAAACGATTCTTTGGATGTATTACATGTAACTGAATTTGCACTTAAGTAGAAAAATGTTTTGAGACTAGATTGTTTTCAAAATAGCTTGATCTTGATCCTTACGTAAAAAAAATGTTATGACTTTGTGCCATTATTTGAGATACTAAGGATTGATATTAGAAGTTTATTCAGTCTACAGTCAGGCGACATCATGTCAATAAATTTTAGTTTAGGGTATTGGTATTTTAGAACAATCAAATTAGTTGACGTCTTGTCTTTAAGCAGGATGTGTTGTAAAATTTTTACTGTATTTACAGAACACTGCAAAATGTCAAGATGTTACAGAATAGGAAGTCTTACTAGAATACTTGCGTTTGTTATTTTGGTAGGTTATTTTTTAAGCTTTAAACGTACTAGCTAAAGCTATATTTTGTGATTGTTTCTTGGTTTCTATATTAAAATTCATTTCCCAATTTTGTTTATGAAAATATGTTTAGATATTAAATTTGTTTAGACATTTAATGACTTTGTTGAGGGCATAATTAATCACATTGGTTGTATATTTAGTATTCACAGGTTATCAAAATGGTTAAATAAACTGTTAAAATAAATTAGGTAAATGTAAACAAGATAAATGTAATAAAATTGCAAAAGGTTTTCTATAATCTGCTCCTTTTGAAACTTCTTAGATCTCTATCTCAGAAGTTCAACTTATGTTGTTTCTTATTGCTTTAGGATTTTCTTCCCCTTGAGAAGTCCTGAGATGATAACCCTTTCCCTTCAACCTTTTCATCACCTCCTGTAACATTTTTTTTCTCTCTGGTTCTAAGTCTGCTGTTAAGGTTTAATGCTGAAATGTTTACCTTTAAGGTCTGAAAAACAATGTTTTTTCTTAGCTTGATATGTCTGTATTGTTCAACATGGTCAAAAGCCTTCCTATGCTGTTACTAAGAGTTGTGTATTCCCCTCCTCAAGGTATTAGCTTTCTAGTTTCTTGTTTCCTTTACAATATAATGTTTACTCATGACTCTAAACACAGTCTTCTTATGACTGATAAGTTCTGGTACCCTTTACATGAAGTTTGACTTCCAAGTTGTCTAAATGGGTTTCTCATAAGAAAAAGCAATCACACTAAAGAAGGTTCCTCTTTACCTTTTGGTAACTGGCCTAAGAAACAAAGATTTTGTTTTATCGAGACAATTCCTATGTTGTCCTTATTAGGTTTTTGATTACTTGGGAAAACAGCTTTAAAAAGTTAAAGTTTTTTTCTGTATTATCTTTAAAGTTTCCTGATTATCACTTTTGGTTAAATGAATTGTTATTATTTTACAACTTGTGATTCTGTTTTGAACAAAAGTTTTGACCCTTTAACATCTTTGACAAATGTCTATGAAATCTAGATAATTTGAATGTTTAGCTGCCTATAAGCTTCCATTTTCCTGTCATTGTCAGAACTAGGCAGGATTTATAACCTTTTCGTTTACAATACTGTTTGTTCGTTCTGATACAAGAGTTTCTAAATCCTTAGCTCAAGTGGTTTTAACAATTGCTTATGTTTTGTATAGCAGATTCCTACAAGTCTGATAGTAGCTCAATGCTTTATAAATCAGTTAATTTTATAATCTTGCTTTTGGTGTTTGGTTTCTTTGCTCTTATGTTGCTTAAAAGGTTTGAAAGGTTGATAAATGCTTGTCCACCTCCATTCCCATCTGGCCTGGAACATTTAATTGGCTCTCTGTCTTTTGATTTTAAGTCCCTTGGCCACAGGGTCCCACCAATGGACAGGATGGAACCGGGGCAGGTAGCTGCACAACCATGGCAATGATGGAACAAAATAAGAGTTTGGCCATAGATGATGCCTCTAGCAAATCTCGTCCAAAAGGGGAGAAACATAAAACCTAGGCACCTCTCCGCTACTGACTAAATAGATTTCCTCGTGGCCAAGGGGACCCCCCAAACAAACCTTAAAGCTGAGTTCCTGGCTATGAAGGGAAGTGAAGTTGGACACACTTTATTATACTCCCATTCTGTCAATCAAAAAAAAAAAATAAAAACCTGGAACTCAGGAATACCAGTTTGTTCAAGATCTAAGGGCAATAAACCAAATAATGGAGGATATTCTTTCTATAGTACCTATTCCTTACCTCCTCCTTACCACTTTATCTGGAAATTTTACCTGATTTTCAGTAATATATTTAAAATATGCTTTCTTTTACATTCCTCTTGCTCCCAAATCCCAAGTACTATTTGCTTTTGAATGGGGAGAATTAAAGTCTAAAGCCAAATGCCAGTACTGCTGGACTATCCTCATTCAGGGGTTTAAAAAACTCCTCAACAATCTTCAGAAAACTTCCGGCCAGAGATTTGAGGGAAATATTTTTAGGCAAGGAAATGATTTTACAGTATGTAGCTAATACCCTGATAGCCAGTGAGACCGAAGCTGAATCAAGGCAACACGATGTAATTGTATTAAATTTACTGGTTGACAAAAGATACAAAGCATCTCAGAAAAAGCTCAGATCTCACTTCCCACTGTCAAATACTTAGGCTTTCAATTTTCTTTTGAAACTCAGAACCTCCTTTCCGATGGGAGGGAGGCTATAAATCGAACAGCAATCCATACCATCCACAGGAGTTATAAGGATTCTTTGGTATGACTGGGTTTTGCTAGATTTAGATTCCTTACTTCAGGCTAACAGAAAACATCTCTATAAAGCCTTAAAGGGGAAAGAAAAAGAACTACTTACTTGGACAGGGAATGCAACAAGGCTTTCTTGACTAATAAAAAAATTGATGACTGCCCCTGTATTGGGTCCCTGGACTTATATAAGCCTTTTGATTTCTTCATTCAAGAAAGACAAGGAACTGGACTCAGAGTATTGACACAAACTTTGGGAGAGTATAAGCAACCTGAACCTTGTTTCCGTAAGCAATTGGCAGTGGTAGCAAAAGGATGGCCCACTTGTCTGAGAGCAGTGGCTGCTACTTAAGATATTTTACAGGAAGGTGAAAAGTTTACACTTGGACAACTGGTTACTGTTAACTCCATGCATTATGTATTACCCCTACTAGAACATAAGGGAGGCTTTTGGTTAATGGCTAGTGGCCAGATGAGTAAATATCAGGCCTAATGTAACTCTGAAGGTGGTGTCCATCCTTAATCCAACCACCTTGCTGCCAGTGGACTACCATTCCTGATTCTATGATTACATTCAGATTATTGACAAAGTGTATTTTTGTCTCCAGGACTTGACTGATCAGACCCTGTCAGACCTAGATGAGGAGCTCTTTACAGATAGAAGCAGCATTACAGAACAGGGACAATGCAAAGCTGGGTATGCTGTGGTTTCTGGCCAAAAAGTAATTGAGGTATAAGGGATGTCTGAAAACATGTACTCTGTACATCTAGTTTGTCCTTTGGGGATTTTCATTTGCCTGGCAAGACAACTGTTTAGTTAAGATCTCTCAATCTATTGCTTCTTCCACTAACCTATCTCATTGCTGGATTAGCTACCTGAAACTCTTTTCATGAATGACTAGGGAAATTTTAGGGTGGAGATTCCATCTGGGGAACACTGGGCCAATATTTCCTGGGAAGGATTCCAGAGAGGGATGGGTATTTCTTTTGCTATACTTTACTGCCTTGGTGGGGAGAAGGTGGCAACTCAACAACACGTCCTAAAAAGTTTCAGCAACAAGCCCAACATTTTTATTCTTCCTCACACCCCAACTACATCCCATTCCAGCAGAAAGCAGCTAGATAGATGTCCTGATTCCCCAAGATTGAGGAATAAACTAAAAATGAGGGAATTGTAGCCAACTCTATGAACGAATTTCAATGACCCCTATATGTTTTTTTTTTTTTTAAATAATTCTCTCCCTTAAGTAACTACTTGAACTTTTGAGTTGTTTTTCAGAAATGGTGGATTTTATGCAAGACAAAGGAGCTGAGATTCTGAAGGCCCCTGGGCAGACTTCCTGACTAAGATTCACCATCCTCCACAGCTTCCCCCCAATGCCTGTAGCCACTCGGTAGTTATGTGACGACCTACCCCGATTTATGTGGTCCCTCCTTTAAAAGCCCATCATCTCCATTAGTCAGGGCATAGGTTCAAGGCAGCTTCTCCCTTTCTCCCAAGATGTTGGTCGTATTAAAAAATCCCTTTCTTCCTTGGCAATCCTCGTTTTCTCAATAATTGGGTTTTTGTGCACTGAGCAACTGGACCTAGGCTGAAATCTTATGGTTTCAACAACACTGACAAGATGTACAATGAGTGAACACAGGATGTATGGGCAGCTAAGTCTCCCTCAGGCTTGGTTCTAATCATATACAACACAACAATTATAGTAATCACTACCATTTGTGAACGGCCTGTATTTCTAATATCAAGTGGTTAAGAATCATAAAGGTCTGATTTGAATCCTGCTTCTGCCACTGAGTGACCTTGAACAAGTGATTACTTCTCTGAGTCTTGATTTCCGCATTTCCAAAATAGTCATAATGGTACCTATATCCTAAGGTTATTGTGAGGTTATCTCCATTTTATAGATTAGGAAACAGAGGGTCTGGTAGAAGATTAATAACTTGCTAATGGATCACGCAGCTTGCAATTGGCAGGTCTGAAATTCACCTTGAGGTCTCTTTGACTCCAGAACCCAAATCCATTATCCCACATCACAGTACTTCCTGAAGTTTTCCCGGGAAAACTCCCGGGAGTTTTCCCTTTTGGCAGGAGCCAAAGGGACTGCAGCCTAATAAATAGCAAGAGGCAGAAACAGGGTTTAGGTATGTTCTCAGACCACTAACAGCTAGGTGAGAGGGCAACAGTAGGACGCAAGCCATTTACTAGTGAACGCATAATCGGTAAGATATTTAGGTGGCTATATGTTGGGCTACTTTATATTTCATGATAAATGATATATATTATAGTAGTTTGCATTCTGCAAGGTATAGTTTCAGAGACACCAAAGGTCCCTTTGATCCTCAAACTCTTCGTACCCCTCACACACAAAATGTAAGTGTGGAGTGCTAAGATTAGTGAGACACTCCTTTGAGTTATGGTATTGTTCCAGCTGCTTCCAGCCAAAATGCAAGAACCCTGATACAAAAGCTAAGCGAATGTAGAGGTTGAAGCCTAAGGGAATACTCTTAGGGCAAAAAAGTTTGGATGGGATGGCAAAGGGGGATTTGAGGGGAGGGCAGGATAGGTATAGTGTCTGCAACAGTGGAGGCTTTGGTGGGTATATTAATATAGGGTCCCAGAAGGATGGGAGAAAGGGGCATCGAGGTAGGAGGCCCCTTAGTTCCTAATTTTGTCACTGGCCTCTCAGAGATTTGTAAGTGTGTATGTTTTAGCTGCAGTTCTTCTTCTGAGATGTGAGGTCTTCCTTAACCACCATGCCTTTCCTCCTAGAATTATCACATATTACCTGTCCAGGGGAGGCTGTTTTTGTTTTTTTTTCAGTTTCTCTCCTCCCTCATTCTCTCCTTTTATTTTCAGTTATTTGGAAAGGAATATCTCCCCAACTGTCCCTATCTACCCCCTCCCCACACCCCCAGTTACTTTCTTCTTGGGTCCTTCCACTCAGGTTTGCCTTTTCTCCCCGTAACATCCAAAGCCGAATTGTTAGCTCTGAGTTTGGGCCCAGACCACTGGGCATCCTGGGTGCTACGAGTATTAGAGAAATCATTCTCAGAGCCTCTTTTAGAAACAACACAAAAGAGTCAGGAGAACAAAGAGCATTCTAGCCACCTCAGGCAGCTCAGGCTCCAAGGCAGACCTTGCCACCTGGGCTTGGTAAGTGTTGCAGGCTTTTCTTGCCATTTCCTGCCCTTGAGCAAGAGAATTGGAATGAATAACGTTACAGGTGTCTTTTTTTTTTTCCTGGTTACAGAAAGACTTCTCAAAAATATATTTGTAAATTGCTATCATTGCATCCCTTTAAGGCCATGAATCTTTTTTGTTTTTTACAGTAAAATAGCCATTTCTATCCTTTTAGTCTTAGATGTTTTGTTGAGCTAGAAAAACAACAGTGCTATAAAGGCAGTGGCAAGGTTTAGAATGAGTGTCTTGTTGTGAACAACAGTCACTCTCAATTGATTTGACCCTAAAACAAACAGAATTTAGGGAGGGGAGAAAGATGATCACCAAGCCAAAAAATATACTATTGTATATGTGCCTGCACATGGCACTTTTCAAGAATTTTCACGTTTGTTGTCTTATTTGATCCTCATAACCACCTGGTGGGCCAGATGGGGCAAATAGCGTCTCCATTCAACAGTTGAAGACAGAGGCCCAGAGTAAGTGAATCGCCTATGGTCACAGAACACATCAGGGGCAGAATGGCCATAGAATACAAGTCTCCTTTGAGTCTGGGGCCAGGATTTAGGTCTTAGAGACTACCATAGCCCTAGTCAAACCAAAGGAGTTGATTTGTAGATGTCTGTGGTGTTCAAGAAGGGAGGAAAAGGAAAAAAAAATACATGCAATTGACTTACAATTTATCAAAATACAGACTTATGTAATATCAAACCATGTTGAAAAGTAGTTCTGCTGGAATGCCTTCTCAATTCTTTGCTTGGATATCTTAAATAGGGCAGCTTCCTCCATTTCAACTCCTTTTCATTGCCACTCATCCTACTCCCATATTCTGCCTAAAAATTAACCTAAACATTTGCTTTCTTAACTCTGAACTGGTGCAAGCCAAGAACTGGGAGGCAAACAATGCTGCCCTTCATGGCCCTCAACAAATATAACAAGGCTGAGAGGAGAAAGTTGTTTTTGATCACTTCTAAGTCAGGGTGACATCACTGACATAGGACACTACTTTTTAGAAGCCTGCCATATACCCCTACTAGAAAGTGATAGTGAAAATAGGCTTGCTCTACTTTTGTTTTTCTAGTTGCTCATTGTAAAAATCAATTGAGGTGATGACTAGCATTTTCAAAAAGGTAATAAAATGGAACAAAATGTTAGGAACATACTGCAAGGTAATCTCGAGTTATATTTTGTATATATCTTTTATTGATTTATTTATGCATCTGTATATTGGGTTGTGATGTCAAATATACTTCTATGGGTCATAGTAAAATTTTGAAAGCCACCTATCTAAATCCTGCATACAACTTATTCCAGATTTATGCTGTATCCTAAGACCCTCCATTTGACACATTACTCCAATAATACTCTACATTTTTCTACCTTTTAGTGTTTGTCTAGAAAGCCAGACTGATCTATGTAGGCCACTGAGTCACCAACGACTACTTTGTACAGAAAGTTGCATTTGGCAAATGGCAAGTATATTTATTAATAGAATACAGTAGTTTGGTAACAAGCATTTTGATGAAATAAACTGTATAGAACCAACTGTAAAATCAAAAACCCTAATATACCCTACCAGTTTTTCCTAAATTTGTGTGGTTATGTTAAAGCACACATAGAAAGGATAAAGCATGCTTATCCTTTCCACCCCATATTAAATTGTATTACAAACAGCAGCAAATGAAATTCCCTTCTACAAAATTTCCTGCCCAATTTCAGGCAATAATTAATCTACCAAAATTTCACAATAAAAGAACTCACAGTACCTTCTTAGCTTTTATTTAACTTCTTGCTCTTTTCTCAAACACTATGCTTATCCTTTAATCTTGTTGAAACTAATATTGTTTCAGATATACCATACATTGCTAGGTAACTTCCAAAAACTAGGAAAATGTTATCATCACTCAATTCACTGAGGTATATGCATGATTAAAGTCTGTGGCTCTTCCAACCATATGGAATAGTCATGAAGTACAAATGACACGGTGACAGGGTTTGAGTCATGAGTTACTAGCCTCTTAAAGCTTACAGCTTTTCACTTATACTAATGCCTACAAATTTAGACCCAAATAGATTCCTAACCATTTATCTAGGCAAAACTCATTATTGTATTTCATTGAAGATGCCATTGTTTATAAGATTTGTCATCATGTACCACTGAGAAATGGGAAAAAGGGTGATTAAATTATGGCATTAAGATGCATACCAATTTCAGGGATGTTAAAATATGTAAAACACATGCATCTTTGATGAGATTAAATATACTGCATTTTAAGGGCTATTGTCTTTTCTCACTCCTCTCTAAAAGTATCTGTTGACTTATTTTTAATGTAGAACTAAGGATAATGAGACTATTCTTTCTGGAAATCAATTGTATTTTGGTTTCACTGCCTATTGAATATAGTATTTTGGCTAGTTTCTCAAGGTTAAGACTTCTAACTTCTTACCAACAACTTTACTGCTACCTCAAATAAGTGATCTCAGGAATGTGAATACTTGGTAGGAAAAGGGGAAGAATAGGATGGGCTACACAAAGGACAAAAAAATGGTCCAAGTTGTCAACCATTGTTTTCAATATTCTAATGTTTTCTTTTCATTTGAAAAACTTCATTGTAAAGAAACAATGCCTGTTCTGAATCCTTAAAAACAAAAACCAAAAGAGCTTAAAACAATCTTGAGAAAACTTGTCACAAGGCAAATTTTATTTTTTCAAATTATAAAAATATGAACATGTCAAAAATACAGTCTAGTCCACATAAGAGTAATTCCAGCCGTTTAAAAGTTTCAGAGTTTGGAAAATAGCAATCCATAGACAAGTCTTAAAACATACAACACTCATGAACAACGCACAACCATTCAATTCCATTATTGCTAGTTATATGCAGCTTTTACTTGAGATTGTTCTCTTTAAGGGAAAGGGCAGTGTTTGGGCATTTTGATTGTTGCTGTTAAAGCTATGGTTTTAGAAAACCAATCCAAAAGAATAAGCTCACTTTGGGTTGAATATAATGTGTTAAGTTTTGATCAGTGCTACAAGATGGTATAGTCTAAATTTCAGTTCCACCCCTTTCTCTTATTTTAATTCTATTTTATTAGTATATCAGAGATATAGTGTGTAGTTTCAGGCAAGAGTAAATGAATTAATGGTTTTAAAATTAAGTAGTAAGAAACATTAATTTTTGGTTGCAATGTAGAAATAAAGCTGGCATATCTAGCTTAAGAACATTAAAATGGAAAAGACATTAGAAGTTTAAGAAAAAACCAAAGCTTGCTTTTTTTCTCTTTAGAAGTTGAAATATAAAATTTACCAATTTGTTCTTTTGAAGTTTATCATGAAGATCTGTTCTCTATTTTCTCTTTAAAAAGACAATGAGTTAGCCACACAGCAGGAACATGTTTTAAAACAGATCTATTTGCTCAATGCTTTATAGAAAAACAAATCATAAAATTAAATAATTAACCTAAATAATTAAAGGAAAGATAATGTAGTTGACAGTACAAAACACAGGAGGAAAAAATCCACTTATTTTGGGGGTGGGTAATACATGAGAAACTTTGGGCCTAAAGTTCACATGGAAGACATAAAACTTAAGGGTGTCACAAAGAGACAGCAATGGCTTTGTTTCCAACTTTTGTGTTAGACCCTGTTACAAAGTTAGGCTTATTGCTAACATTTTACTCCCACAAGTTCTTGAATAAGTTGAGACATATATTGGTGATAAGTATGAGGTGAAGTGGAAAGACCTTAAAAAATAATTTTTAGAACAAAAGTTACATGCATGATAATTTGACAAGGATACCTATTAACTTAGTGAGTTAAATCCTAAAAATAAGTTACATTTTTAGGAGGTAGAAAATAAGTACCAAAAATTTACCATTTGGCCACCCCTCTTACTTTTGGCTTCAACCTTGGATTTCTGTACTTCTCATTCCTCATTCTCCCATTAAAGCTATTCGTTCTACTATCATACATTACCTAAATTTACAGACCTAGAGCTGCCAAGAAAAATCTTTTAAGATTGACTTTTAAGCCACCAAACGTACCCAATATGTAGGTATCAACTGAGAATGTTTTATATGTCTCTAGTTGATTTAATTCACTTTGTAAGAAAACATGCCAACATAAAAAATTTAACAAAAGACTATTGAACATCTCTACATGTAATTCCAGTGTAGAATTACAAATGTCAGAGTAGTTACACAAACCTAAATTTGCACTGTTTTCATTGAACTGACTTGAAAAAGCCATATATTAAAACTGCATTATCAATGCTAACTGAAAACAGGCATGTGCTTTAAAAAACTACAAAATTAACCTAATAACCAAAAAAAAGAACCACTCCACTTCCTCCCAGAGTTATGTTGTGCTGATATCCTATGGATAGTATTATAAAAGGATTTTATTTTTGTGATAGGCTGGGTTCACAGTGAGTATGTTAAGTATCAAGATCATGTGTTTGATACTACTATAAGAATGTCATTAGTGGAATGTATATAAGGCATGTAAAAAACTAGCATTAAAGCTCTTAAGGGCAACAATTCAAACTGGCAGCTACTAGAAAAGGTGCTGCTAGGAATAAAAAATTATTAAAGAAATTTTATCTCAGCACATACTAGTTTATAGTGCTTCTACAATGAAATGAATTAATTTCACATAAATGTATTACTGGAACTAATGGACCAAAGGAGAATGGACTTTCCCCCCTTAACTAGTAGCCCAATCTTGAAAACGGAAGCAATCACTCGCAATCTTCCATACAGTGTTGTTAGGAGTAGACTGAGCAGTCAGCAGGAAGCTCTGGTTGAAGTAGTGTTGTTTGTTTCCATCAAACTTCACAGTTCCACTAGTCACAACAAGAACTGTAGTCTGAGACTGGGTAGCTTGCTCTTTATCCACAAACAAAAAAAGAAGAGGTCAGTTTGTGTCTTTAAATAAGCAGATTTTCAGGCTTAATATACATTGCTTATGACCTAATGCTAAAAAAATTTCATAAGCTTTCTTTACCTTGAGCATAATCTTAAGTACGAATATCCAAAGCCAGAAAACTAAATATTCATTCAAAGACACTAAAACTATTTTCAGTGCAGAAATATGTAGGGTACTCTAAAGTTTCAAAATGAAGAGCTTATATATAGCATAGGACCGTTTGCTTCCTGTATGAGTTAATATTTCATTGGGTCTCTAACAGCTTATTTGTGAAGTTACTGTTCTTTTCAAGAACTATAAAGGAAAAAAAAAAAAAAATACCCTAAACCACAACTAAAGACACTTAGGGCCCCACCTAGAGGTTAACACTATAAACTGCATCAATCTATCTTAAATTCTATCTTGCCAAAAGTCATCCTTTTACATAACAGACTAAAATTTCTGTGAAATTTTAATAGGTTGTAACACACTGAAACAAAGTAATCAGAGATATGGTATAATTTTTTTGTGGAGACATTTAAGGTCCCAGCAGGCAAGTATCTATTTGGGGAAAATAGATAATCTTTCCTCTCCATTAACAAAAATCACATTTAGTCTCAATTTCTCATACAACTTTTAATAAGCTATAATCATACAATCCATCAAAACCTACTAGTGGTTCTCTGGAGAAGCATCTAAAGGAAGACCAAAGGTCTGATTAGACAGTTGAATTTTTCCTAATATTTAACTTGCTCAAGTAAGTATTTCTATCACTAAAAGTTGCTTGCTGCTTTTAATGTAAAATCTCAGTGCTTACCAAAGGAAAACAAAGGAAATACCTTCAAAGACCATGGTCTTACCATGAACTGGTTGGCAATCTAACATGTTGACCTGGAACTCACTAGAAGGCAACATCTCAAAAAAATTAGTTAGGGCTTCCAGCCCTGTAACAACATTTCCATTCCATATTAAAGTGGCCTTGTCCAGATACAGCCTGGTTAGTGCCTAACAAGAAAGAAAAATTTTTAAAAGGGAAAGAGTTTTTTTTGGTAGGTAAGCAGTTTATAGACATGAATTAAAAGATTACAGATGGTATATAAACATTTTCATGGCTCTACCTCCATCTTCTTTGTGAATGCCAGCTATAGTTGTGAGCCTTAATCAGAAATTATCTATAAATATATGAAATAAAAAGCAAATCAGGAAACATTTCCTATAATGGCTGACTCTTTCATTAGCACTAATACTAGCACACACACCCCCCCACTGGAAACCAATGTGAACAAGGTATCTGTCTTAAAATCTTGGCCTTAAATAGGTATTATCTTACTCTTTACAAACTAGGCAGTAAAATATATTTTTTCATATTTCACTTTAGTCACAATGAGAAAACCTTGCAAGCCTGAGAGTTTTAAAGTCTTACTTTCTGTATTAAAATGAATTAAATGATCACAAGTTCCAAACACATGCAGCCCCAAACCAGTTTTAATCACTGTTACTTCTCTAATTCTGAGAATTAATAAAGTTGTCAATCAATCCCTACCTGTAATCCTTGTGGTTATAAACATGTGAATCATTTAATATTTGAATATATTAGGAAGAATTATTTCCTCTTCTTACTACTCTATTAGCATACCTAGTTCAAAAGAATTGTGAGTACTTGCTAAAGCAGACCTTTTAGCAAGTCAATTAAGTTAAGGCCCAAATGAGGCAAACATTCAACAGTTAACTTTTTGGGGTCACAGGACACACTATTCGCTTAATTCTGAAATTTAACTTTGGTTAAAAGACCAACACATTATCTTGTCTTCGGTAATGAACTATGTTGCCTTTATTTGCTACTTTATTTTTGAAAACAGCAAGGCATGATAAACATTCAAGACAAGACACAATAAACATCCATTGTTACCTCTTCTGTCCCTGTCAACAAACATTAGAACAAGGAACTTCTTTTATCTTCTGCCTTAAAAACTAGGTTTTTAGATATAAGGTATTAACTTTTGCACATGCAGGATAAAAGAAGTTCTCTAAAACACAATCCTATGCTGGTAAGAAACCTAGGCAAGACTCCCTAGACAAAGTACTGAAATAATTACTTAGAATATATGGCCCAGGGTAAATCACTATGAAAAAGCTGACGAAGTGAAATCTTGGTCTACTGAAGACTAAAAGTATCCAAGCTATGTGGATCCTCTTTGTGAATGCCAGCTATAGTTGTGAGCCTTAATCAGAAATTATCTATAAATATATGAAATAAAAGGAGCAAATCAGGAAACATTTCCTATAATGCCTGACTCCTTCATTAGCACTAATACTACTTTAACCATATTGGTTAAATGATGGGACTAAGAAAGGGTAATATATTTAAATATTTAAGTAAATATATGCTGGACCCCATGTTCAGTGCAGTATAATAAATTAATTATTACCACCCTAAAAATAAAATAACGTTAAGAGAAATTAGCAACTTGCCCTGGGACAAGGAACTAGGTAAAGGTAAACCTGGGCTATGACTCCAGGTCCCATACTCCCAGTAATACCATACTCATCTTTCCCTAAGCAATTTGCTTTTAAAGAACAAGTCCACAGTTACCACTTATGCAAGTTAGATGAATAGCTGGCTGAAAACAACTGGTATTTAACAGAGAGTAGTAGAGTCTATAAACACTCACCCGTCTTCTTTTATCCATTGTCTCATAGTAAATATTGACAAATTCCTCAGCAGCTCTACATGCCTGATCTACATAAGTTTTAAAATCCTACAAGAAAAATTTCAGAAGTGCAAATTACCACTCCTCCAACCCCTCACAAACACAAAACCACCAACAGAAGCTGGTGATTTATTTCAACCACTATATTTACACAGTCTACATTCTTACATACAAATTTGGACATTTTAAAGTTTAAGGCTGAAAAGTTTCCATTTTTTAAAATTTCCACTATTTTTAAGTGCATGTCTTTAGGGCATAATCATCTCAATGCATTTTTTTTCACTCTTCACATATAAATTTATAATCTTTGCTTGGAAGCTAAGTAGTTTAGACTTTCAATATTTTACAAAACATTCACCTCAATAAAAACGAGCCATCTAGACCTTAAAAGGGGGGGAGGGGGTGGAGAAATTTGCCACTGAGTAAGCTAGAAAAGTGTTGAGTTTTCTTTTCAAACAAGAAGTTAAGACTAGACTTGAAAGTTGTCGAATGGAAAATAAAAAGCATAATATGAAAGAAGTTCAACTACTTGAAAAACTAGGCAGCTCCACTTAGGATACTTTCTCTCATTACGTAAACAGTCACCAGTGTTTGTAAAAGAATTGTAAAACGAAGAAAACTTGGGGTCCGCGTAGGAGGACTGAGGAATAAGTACCTTCTCCCCCATTTACCAGCCCGGTCTATTATTTGAATTAAGAAGAACGAATCGCAAGTTTAGTTTCTTTCTCAGGTGGTTGAAAGTGATTTTTAGAGAGGAAGATAATCAAGAGGAGGAGACTGAAAGCCATAAACAACAGACCCCAACACCCGGCCTCACACTACTCTCCACCTCACAGTTCTTTCTGTGACCTAACGCGACCACACACCGGAGTGGAGAAGGGGGCGACTGGGCGGTCAGCATAGTGTGGGCCCCGCCCCATGCCTGGCCAGCCAGGCCCTGATTCGCCACCTGCCCATGTGACCAGCAGCCAGCACGTCCTGGCGCCCCTCCCCTCAGCCTCCCAAGCTCTGGCGGCCAGCCGCCCAGCCGCGACCGAGGCACTCACCACAGACGTAGCCATCGGGGAACCCGAAGCAGTCTGTTCCGGCAGTGGTGGCGTCACTACCTCTTCACGTGTCCGGCTCCCTCGGCTGCGGAATAATCAAATATTTAGGAAGAGAGCGAAACCCGCCAAACGCACATAATTTTCTACCCGCCCATTCTTTCCCGGAAGTAGCTCGGTCCGTTGTTAAAGCACTCCGATGCGCCAATCTTAAGTGGCACCTTCCTTCAGTTCCGATTGATCCCTCCCATCCGCCTTATTTATCTAGTTGTTTGATATTTGTTAACTTAGTTAAAAGGGAAAAAAAATACTTTGCCTTGGCAAACAGTATACTCAAAACCAAAGCAACCCAATAATCCAACAACGCACCCCGGGACAAGGTAAAACGAAACTGTCCAGCTAAGAGTATTTCTTTGCTCCAGGAGGCGGAGCCAAAGCCCACTGAAGACCAATGAGAAACGCGAGGAGACCTACTAGATCCGTATAGGCTATAGGAAAAGGGGGTGGAGCTTGGGAAAAGGCGCGCAGTTATATTGCGCATGACTGGTAGGAAACAGCTCAGCTTTCTGGAACATTCTTGAAGAATTGGCCCTCGATGAGTTAAAGTGCGATGTCTCCACATTATGCCTGAAATTATTCACTATTTGATTTTACACCAGCCATATTCAATAGAAAAGCCTCATCCAGTTCATTCTGGAATGTATTTTTAAATCTTACAGATCACAAACAAAAATTAGTTTACAGTGCCATTCGCTACCTTTTAGCGGCTAGTTATCCCTTACTCTAAAATGTCAGTGGTGACCACGTGTAAAGTACTCTTCTAAGCAGTTTTACATATATTCACTTATTTATAATAACACCGAGGTAGTTGCTATTACTTTAGTCTTGCTCTTTTACAGCTAAGACACAGTGAACCTGCCCAGGGTCACAAAGTAGTTGAGATTTCGGTTCAAACAGTATTAACCATCATGGCAATCTGGCTTGGCACCCCCCCCCCCCGCATCCCTTAAAACCCGCTCATCTCAAAGCCACCAATGACATGTATTTGATTGTCAAATAAATTAGAAGTTGCTGCAGTCTTACCATGAGTGGCTGGTGTGTGGCTCATCACGATAACTGTCACTCCTTCCATGCTGTCTTCCTCTGTCTCCCCGAGACCCGTCCTTTCTGAATTTTTTCATACTTTCAATCTTAATGCTTTTCTGGCTCTCTTCCCTTTGGTCTGTCTAGCTCTAACTGCAACTGTTTCTCAACGTATCCTCTCCTCTGCCAGCTTTGGAGTGAGGTCACTTCCGGCGGGTCTGCCACTTTTAAACCCTCTCTCCTTCCACGTGGCCTCAACAGCTATTATATGCTAATGAGTCTCAAGAACCTACCTGCAGGCACCCCTGCTTCTCTGAGCTCCAATTACACATATGGGTTTTGCTAAACATGAACACTGGCATGCACTATAGTCTCTCAAACCCATTGAGTCCAAAATTCAAACTCACTCTGCACTTCCTCTGCACTTCCAATCTTCTGTATTTTCTCAGTCATCTATGCCTGAATTCTTGGAATCTTTTTTTTTGATTGCTCTGTCTTCATTGTCATAATTCCTGTTCATTCAACAAATATTTATTATTTGTTATGTGTCAGGAATTGTGCAAGTCTCTGGCTACAGAGCGGTGAACAAAATAGATGTGATCTATATCCTTATGAAGCTCACAGTGTAATGGGAGTGCTAGACAAGAAGCAAAACATTAATGAGTTACAAAGGAATTCTAAGTAACTTGTTTAGTTCTGCTCATTCCCTAAAGCAACCCCCACTCCTCCCTTTGTCCCTCCACTGCCTCCCTCTCTACTCCACCTCCTGGACTCTCCCTCCTCCTTTCCTCTCCCCTCGTCTCCCACTCCCTCCTTCCTTTTCTCCTCTATATACAAACTTTGGTCACTCTAGTCTCTTATTTTCCTCAAAATTCTCCTAATATTTAAAGACCTACCTTGGTATGGTCTCAATTTACTCTTCCAAACTTCTCTCCCAAATTCAACAACAATGGCAAAGTTAACTACTACAGTTTGTCAAAAAATGACTCACGTTTACGGCTTTATTGGTGATTGCTTTTCTTGACTAAGAGCTGTTATTTTATATCTGCGGTTCCCAACCTTTTTGGTAACAGGAACCTGTTTCATGGAAGACAGCTTTCCCATTGATGAGGTTGTTGGGGGAAGTCAGGCAGTGATGCCAGCGATGGGGAATGGCTGTAAATAGGCTTGCTGGTCTGCCACTCACCTCCTGCTATGCAGCTCCTCAGTTTCATGGAAGACAATTTTTCCATGGACAGGGTGGGAAAGGGGCAAGGGGGGGACGTGGGGCAGAGTCGCTAACAGGCCAAGGACTGGGGGTTGCGGACCACAGTTTTATATGACTTCATTCAATCCTCACAACCCCCAGGGGGGGGGTTATTATCCCAATTTTTAAGAGTTTAAATTGAAATTCAAATAAGTTAAATAAAGTGGCCAAGATGGCACAGCTACTGGACCAAGGATTTCAACCCCAAACTGATCCTATAGTCTTTTCTCTTAGACATTTTGCTATTCATGCATTTGCTTATACTATGCTTATTTTGGAATGTTTTTTCCCTCCATTTTCTACCTGCCCTTCAGGGACCAAGGCAAGGGAAGTCTTCTCCATGAAGCCTTCCCTCATTTCCCATCCCCTGAACCCCAAGGGATGTGACCTCCCCTATGACTATGAGGGTAGCTATTGGTGTGGACAATACTGCTAAAGAACAAAGGAGTGCTGGGAGTATTGGAAAGGGACAGCTGAATTAGAGGTGGAGGGAGAGCTCAGAGTTTTGCAGTGAATTTTTGCAAGGAATTTTGTGCTACAGAGGACGAATTGCTACATTAATGTGCTACAAAGGTGGGAGGCTGGCTAAACCGATAATAGAGAAACCAGTGTTGGGCTCTGGTCCATCAGAGCAGTGAATTTAAAACCACATGAAAAATATGTTGGGTGGGTGGGGGACAAAAGCTCTTTTTAATTTTTTTTTTTTTTGAGACAGAGTCTCACTCTGTTGCCCAGGCTAGAGTGCCGTGGTGTCAGCCTAGCTCACAGCAAACCTCAAACTCCAGGGCTCAAGCAATCCTGCTGCCTCAGCCTCCTGAGTAGCTGGAACTACAGGCATGCGCTACCATGCCCAGCTAATTTTTTATGTATATTTTTAGTTGGCCAATCAATTTCTTTGTATTTTTAGTAGAGATGGGGGTCTCACTCTTGCTCAGGCTGGTTTCGAACTCCTGACCTTGAGCGATCCTCCCGCTTCAGCTTCCCAGAGTGCTAGGATTACAGGCGTGAGCCACCGCGCCCGGCCTTACATTTTTTTTTTTATTTCAGCATATTACAGTGGTACGACTGTTTACGTTATGTACATTGCCCTTGCTGCACCTGAGTCAGAGCTCCAAGCATGTCTATACCCCAGACAGTGCACACCGCACCCATTAGGTGTGGATATACCCATCCCCATATTCCCCCTCCCACCTGCCCGACACCCAAAGAATGTTATTACTGTATGAGAAGTTCTTTACTAGATAAGTGCATATATGTAAAAATTGAGGAGAGTGACTAGAAAGGGTGTGAAAAGTCTTTTCTTGGAACACAGCATAACATTTTGGTTAAGTACATTGTTGTTGGCACCAGTCTGTGTGCAAATCCTGACCCCATGCCACAGACTAGCTATGTGAACTTGGCCAAATGGCTAAGTCTCCCAATCTGTAAAATGGAAATAATATTAGTAAATACTTTATAGCATTGTTGTGAGAATTAAATGAGTCAGTGCCTGTCATATAGTTCCTGTTTGAGGAGCATTATGTTCTTACCCATGGCAGAGGAGATTAGGCATCCACTTATTTGACAGTATGAAGTTAGGACAGATTCGTTAATTCTGGGGGTCTTGAAAGCATCAGTACAGTTCAGGAGAGGGTTGGGGACCCTGGGATAACACTGTAGGAGCAATAAATCGGGTCTTAAGATTGTCTGTGGTTGTGATGTGCCTCTAGCTCTCTGGTTAAGTGTGGACCTAGTGGAATTAAACTTGTTGGGAGTTAACCAGCATCCCTGTCTGAATCTTTGCCTTGCTCAGGACTTGAGCAGAACTAATCTAGAACAACCAGAGGAGTGATCTGAGCAGTCAGCCTCTTCCTTTCAGATCTCTAATTGGCAACTGTCCTGTTCCCATCAAATAGTGCTTTTTTAAAAAACAGCTTCTTTATTGATATATAATTCACATACCATATGATTCACGGATTCACTCACTTAAAGTGTACAATCCAGTGGTTTTTAGTGTATTTACAGAGTTATTCAAGCATTAATCACACAATTTTAGAACATTTTTAACACTCTGTAAAGAAACCTTTTTCCCATTAGCAGTCAATTCTCATTCTAGCTCCTGGCAACCACCAAATCTACTTCTTGTCTCCATGGGTTTGCCTATTTTGGACATTTCATATAAATGGAATTGTACAATATTTGGTCTTTTGTGTCTGGCTTCTTTCACTTAGCAGAATATTTTCAAGGTTCATCCATGTTATAGCATGTATCAGTACTTCATTCCTTTTAATTGCAGAATAATATTCCACTGTATGGATATGAAACCTTTTATTTGTCCATTCATTCATTGATAAATATTTGGGTGGTTTCTACTTTTTGGCTATTATTAATAATGTTTCTATGAACATTCATTTACAGGTTTCTGTGTGAACATATCCTACATACCTAGAAGTGGAATTTCTGGTTCATATGGTAATTTATATTTAATGTTTTAAGGAACTTCCAGCTTAATTTTCACAGTGGCTACAATGTTTTACAACCCCCCCCCCCAGCGATGCATGATGATTGCAATTTCTCGACATCCTTTCCAATACTTGTTATTGTCTCTCTTTTTGATTATAGCCATCTTAGTGGATATGAAGTGTTACCTCATTGTGATTTTGATTTGCATTTCCCTGATGCCTAATGATGTGGAGTATATTTTCCTGAGCTTATTTGTCATTTGAAAATCTCCTTTGGAGAAATGTCTATTCAGATCCTTTGTCCACTTTTAAAAATTGGGTTATTTTGCCTTTTATTATTGTGTTCTTTATATATCGAGATACAAGTCTCTGATCAGATATATGATTTGCATATATTTTATCTCATTCTGTGGGTTATCTTTTTATTATTGTGGAGCTGTGGAGAGGGGTATTGGAGTAGGTGAATAGGTCACTTTACAACACTACAAAGCCTGCTGTCCTTGTGGATATTTAGCAGTTCTTGAATAAATGCTCCTAAGACAAGTATTTATTATCTTCCAGAGTTCTGCAAAAGTTGATTTTGACAATTTTGTCAGTGTTTTCGTTGCTTTTGGGGAGCAGTGGATTTACAGAAGTCCTCACTTTGCCATTTCAGAAGCCCTGCTTAGATAGTACTTTTGTACATCTTTAAAAAGAAATTATAAATAATGCTGCAATGAACATGAGAGTGCAGATATCTTTACAAGGTGGTGATTTCATTTCCTTGGGGTATATAGCAGCAGTATTCACAATAGTGGAAATAACCTAGATGTCCATCCACGGATAAGTGGATAAAGAAACTGTGACATATATATACACAATTAAATATCATTCAGCCCTATAAAAGAAGGAGATCTTGCCATTTGCCACAGCGTGGATGAAATCAAGGACGTTATGGTAAGTGAAGAAAGCCAGAAAGAAAAATGTTCCATGATCTCACTTGTACGTGGACTCTAAAAACAAAGTAAAATACATAGAGATAGAGAATAAAAGAGTGGTTACAGAGGTGGGGGTGAGGGGGAGAGAAAATGAGGAGATGTAGGTCAAAGTATACAAAGTAGCAGATATGTAGGACAAAAAAGCCTAAACAACTAATGTATAACATAAGGACTATAGTTAACAATAGTGTATTCAGAATTTTGGCTAAATGAGTAGATTATAGCTGCTCTTGTCACAGGGGGAAAATGAGTAACTCCATGAGATGATGGATATGTCAGTTTGATTCACTATAGTAACCATTTGACTATATATGTATCTCAACATCATGTTGTATACCTTAAATATATATAATAAAATTTATTTTAAAAAGACATTATTATAGTCTGCCTTTTATTATTTATACACTAATATACTCTACTAGATTTTAAGTTTGTGAACATAAAGTTATCTATTTTTTATATATTAAACACTTACCCAAACCACTGACACTGAGTAAAAACCTTACACAAAGCAGGTTGTTAAAACTGAGCGACCAAATAAAATTTTCTCCTTTTTTTTTTATTTCGGCATATTATGGGGGTACAAATTTTAAGGTTTCAAAATTCTCCTTCTTTCAGCTTGTCTCTATAACCATTTGAATCCATTCTGAAGGAAGTAAAGGTGTGAATTAATTTCCTATAAAGGAACCCTTTTCTTCTTGTGACATAGAAGTGAGAGTATAATCCATTTTCACCTCATTACGTTTCAATTGCCTCCTCTATAGGGTATCCACAAGTCTCATCTTCAAGGAACAATTCTTTCAACTCCCTGCTGGAAACTTACTTTTCTTCTAGTAATTATTTTCAGAAGCAAAATATATAATAAGGCTTTTGCATTGGCTGAGCTTTCAGATTTTGGGAAGTTCATCTAAGACTGTGGCTTGCCAAGTCTGCAGATTTCTTAGAAAAATGTCAAATATGATTGTCAACATCATAATGAAAGGTTCAGGCAGAGACATACATTGAACAAGATGAACTAAAATCTGCAGGTTTTCTTATCTTACTTGGAAGTACCTGAGAAGTCTTTTTCATACTAAACACCTATTTCTTTCTTACCTTCTTCCAGCCATCTAGGCCTAAATTTCTTCTCATGCCCATGAACTCAGTAAAAATAAAACAAAAAACAGACAAAACAAAAGTGACCCTCCCCATTCCCCTCTCAAAAAGAAAGAAAATGTTGTTAGGGGCTTAATGTAGTGACGTTTTTTTCTCTAGTACTTTTAAGTATATTTTTCCTGATATTAACATATATCTACTAACATTTCTATAGTTACTATTTGCCTAATATAACTTTTTTTGTTATTTTACTTTCAAGCTTTTTGAATCCTTATGTTGATGTGTGTCTTTTTAAAGTTGAACATAGCTGGATCTTGTTCTTTTGGTGTGACAATATGTCTTTTAAAAAATATGATGTATAATTTACATGTAGTAATGTTCATAGAGTTTAAGTGTACTATGCATGGATTATATAGAAGTACACACTCATGTAACCACTAAGTACATCAAAACAGAGAATATTTCCAGTGTCCCAGAAAGCTTCTTCCTGTCCATTCCCACTCAGTATTTCCCAAAAGTAACCACTATAGTGATTTTTATGATCATGAATAGTTTTTGTCATTTATTGAATTTCATATGAATGGTATGTTATAGTATGTACCCTTTAACATCTGGGTTCTTTTAAATTTAAATTTTTATTTTCATTGACAAATAACTACATTTATGAGGTAAAATGTGATGTTTTGACATAGGTATATATTGTGGAATGATTGTATCAAGCTAATTGACAAATCCATCACTTCACATACTTATCACTTTTTTGTAGAGAACATATAAAATGTATTCTTTTAGTAATTTTGAAATATATAATACATTATTATTAACTCTGGTCTGCTTGCTGTGCCTTAGATCTTGGGAAACATCTGGCTTCTTTCATTGAATATTAGTGTGAGATTTACCCATGCTGTTACTTTGTAGTTCCTTCTTTTTCATTACTGTGAAGTATTTGTTTGTATGAATCTATCACAGTTTGTTCTCCCACTGATTGACCTTTGTATTGTTTTCAGTTTGGGGTTATTTATTTATTTTTGAGACGGAGTCTCACTCTGTTGCCCGGGCTAGAGTGCCGTGGTGTCAGCCTAGCTCACAGCAACCTCAAACTCCTGGGCTCAAGCAATCCTTCTGCGTCAGCCTCCCGAGCAGCAGGGACTACAGGCATGCACCACCATACCTGGCTAATTTTTTCTATAAGTATTTTCAGTTGTCCAGCTAATTTCTTTCTATTTTTAGTGGAGAGGGGTTCTTGCTCTTGCTCAGGCTGGTTTCGAACTCCTGACCTCGAGTGATCTACCCGCCTCGGCCTCCCAGAGTGCTGGGATTATAGGCATGAGCCACTGCGCCCGACCTGAGGTTATTTTTAAAGAAAGATGCTATGGACATTCTTGCATGTGTATTAAAGGTGGACAAGAGCATTAATTACTTTTGAGTGTATACATAGGAGTGTATACACTCCTCATTACAGGCTACTCATATCAGATTTAATAGATTCTGGCAGATGGTTTTTCAACTGACATCTTCACCAGCAACCTATGAAAATTCCAGTTACTACACATTCTTACCGGCACTTGGTATTGTCAGTCTTTTTATTTTCAGCTATTTTGGTGGACGTGTACTTGTATATCATCCTGGTTTTAATTTGCATATTCTGATAGATAATGAGTTGAGCTCCTTATACTATACTTATTAGTTATTTGTGTGTCCTCTATAGTTTGAGTGTTTTACTCATTTTTTTAAGTAATGGGTAGTCTGCCTTTTTTAGAAAATTGATTTGTAGGATTTTTCTATATTCTTGATATGAGTCTTTTGTCAGATAAATGTATTGTGAATGTCTTCTCTAAATCTGTGGCTTACTATTTTACTCTCTTATTGGTGTCTTTTGAGGAACAGAAGTTTTTAATTTTTATGAACTACAATTTGTCAATTTTTCCTTTTGACGTTAGTGTTTTTTGTATCCTGGACCAAGAAACCTTTGCCTATTATGTCATTAAGATATTCTCTTATGCTTTATTTCTTTGTCTTTCACATAATATCTATAATCCATCTTGAATAAATTTTTGTGTGTTGTGTGAAGCATAGATCTGGTGACTCAGAACCATTTATTGAAAAGACCATTCTTTCCCACACTAAATTGCAGTGGAAGCTTTGTTCTAACTCAGATGATTGTTATTACATTTCTTCACTCTCTATTCTGTCCCACTGATTTTATTTGTCTGTGTTTTTGCATCACCATCACACTATCTTAATTATTGCAGTTTTACAACAGGTCTTGAAAACTGAGAGTGTAAAGTCTGCAAATTTGGTTCTTTTTTTCTCTCCAATATTATCTTGTCAATTCTTGTTCTTTTGCATTTCCATATAAATTTTAGATTTAACTTTTCAATTTCTACAGAAAATACCCTTCAGGGATTTTGATTTGGATTGCATTAAATCTTAGATAAATTTTTAGAGAATTGAAATTTTTTTTTAATTTCAGGAAATTACGAGAGTACAAACATTTTGGTTACATTTTATATCTTTGCATCTCCCTAGCAAGGGTTAGAGGCATGCCCTTCCCCTCTACAATGCCCACCACGTCCCTCAGTTGTGATTCTACCTCCCTAACCCTCTAATCCCTGGAGAACACTACCACCATGTGCGCACCATAGTGTTAATCAGTCAGTACCAATTCGATGGTGAGTACCTGCGGAGCCCATTCTTCCGATCTTGTGTCACCTCACTTCCGATAATGGGCTCAAGCTTAATCCAGGAAAATATAAGCTGTGCTAGATCACTGTCATTTCTTATAATTGAGTAATATTCCATTGTATACATATACCATATTTTAATAATCCACTCATGAATTGACAGGCGCTTGGGTTGTTTCCACATCGTTGCAATAGTGAATTGTGCTGCCATAACATTCGGGTGCAGATGTCTTTGTTATAGAATGTCTTTTGCTCTTTTGGTTAGATGCCTAATAGTGCTATTGCTGGATCAAATGGTATTTCTATTTTTAGCTCTTTGAGGTATCTCCAAATTCTTTTCCACAGAGGTTGCACTAATTTTCAGCCCCACCAGCAGTGTAAGAGTGCTCCTATCTCTCCGCATCCTTGCCAGCATTTGTTGTTTTGGGATTTTTTTGATAGAGGCCAATCTCACTGGGGTTAGGTGACATCTATCTCATTGTGGTTTTGATTTGCATTTCTCTAATGATTAGAGATGTTGAGCATTCTTTATATGTTTGCTGGCCATTATTCTGTCTTCTTTGAAAAGTTTCTGTTCATTTACATTGCCCATTTATAGATGGGGTTGTTTGATTTTTTCTTGTTGATTCTTTTGAGTTCTAGATAGATTCTTGTTATCGGACCTTTATCAGATACCTTGCTCATGGATTGGTAGAATCAATATCATTAAAATGTCAATATTACCTAAAGTGATCTACAGAATTAATGTAATACACATCAAAGTACCATCATCATTCTTTACAGAACTAGAAAAAATAATTCTTCACTTTTTGTATGGAACCAGAAAAGATCTCCTATAGCCAAAGGAATCTTAAGTAAAAAGAACAAACTGGGAGGTATCCGTTTTCCAGACTTCAAGCTGTACTACAAAGCAATAATAATTAAACCATCTTGTTACTGGCACAAGAACAGAGACATTGATCTTCAGAACAGGACTGAGATTCCAGAGATGAAACCATCTGCATATGGTAATCTAATCTTTGACAAAGCAGACAAAAATATACATTAGGGAAAAGAATCTCTTTTCAATAAATTGTGCTGGGAAAACTGGATAGTTACATGCAGAAGAATGAAACTGGATCCCTACCTCTCACAAAAATCCACTCAAGATGGATAACATACTTAAACCTAAGGCATGAAACCTTAAGAATTCTAGAAGAAGATGTTGGGACGGACCCTTTCAGACATCAGCCTAGACAAAGAATTTTTGAAGAAGACCCCCAAAGCAATCATTACAACAACAAAAATAAACAAATGGGATCTGATCAAATTAAAAAGCTTTTGCAAAGCCAAGGAAACTATCATTAGAGTGAATAGACAGCCTACAGAATGGGAGAAAATATTTGCTCTCTCCACATCTGATAAAGGTCTGATAAAGAGAATTGAAATCTTGACAGTATTGACTTTCCAAATCAATGTACATGATGTATCTCTCCATTTATTTAGGTCTTCTTTGATTTCTCTCAGCAATGCTTTATAGGAGAGGCCTTAAACCTTTTTCATTAGATTTATTGCTGGGTAGCTCATATTTTCTGCTGTTGTAGATGGTATTGCCTTTTTATAAATTTCTAATTGTTTGCTGTTATTTATATAGATATACAATTGATTCTTGTGTATTTAACTTTGTCTAGAGACTTTGTTAAATTTACTTAAATATTTCTAATAATTTGTAGAGTCTTTTGGATATTCTGTATGTATTCATGTTATCTGTGAATAGAGGTTACTTCTTCCTTTGCAATATTTATGTTTTAAAATTTATTTTTCTTATCTTATTGAATTAACTAGGATTTCCAATACAATTTTGAATAGAAGTGGTAATAGTGATCATTTTTGTTTTCATTCTGATTTCACAGGAAGAATTCAATATTTTGCCATTAAGTATGATGTTTGGTTTTTTAAAATACCTCTTATTAGGTGAGAGTATTTCCTTTCTATTCCTAGTTTGGTATTTTTTAAAAAAAATCAAAAATAGATATTTAATTTTATTATATGCCATTTCTGTATTTATTATTGGCTTTCTCCTTTATTCAGCTAATATAATAAAATACATTAGTTGACTCTCAAAAATTAAACCAAGATCATTATAGGTATAAACCTCACTAAATCATCATTCATTTTATGTATTACTGGATTCATTTAGCTAATATTTTGTTTAGGATTTTTGCATTTATGTTCATGAGAGATATTGGCCTGAAATTCTCCTTTCTTGTTATATCCTTGCTAGGTTTTGGTATCAGGGTTTTGCTGATCTCATCAAATATAGCTGAATCAGCTTTCTCCCCTACTGTTTGCATGATATATATTCCCACCCTTTCTACTTTCTGCACCCTTTTATTTAATGTGAGCCTCTTTTAAGCACCATGTAGTTGCATTTTGTTTCCTTTTTTGTTTTTATACTAAGCATTTTATTGTATACTGCTGCCAGTGTATATAAAACAATTATCCTTGTGAAATAGAAATTCATGAAAATTTAGAGAGGTAAATGTTAAGTACTGATAAAAGGAGAAGATTGTATATAATGGCACATATATTATAGGGATAAGCTTTTGTACAGGCTCCAAATTTAGCTCTATTCTGAACATTCACTGGTTCATGAGAAGTGGTTTGGGAAACCTTTGAAAGATTCATTTTATTAATACTACAGAAAGTAACAGACTTTCTGGGATCTCAAAGGAATTGTACTTGAAGATACTCCAGTCAGCAGGGGATCATGTTGAACATTCTGCAGAGAGAATTGTTTCAAGTCTACAGCTTCCTGGGAAACTTTAATGCAGTTGAGCCCAGGCGTGTAGCCAGAGCTGTTGAACCATTTTCTTCATAGCAGCGACACTGAAGGACCCATACATGGCACACACGAGAGTCAGGCCAATTCATGGGTCCAGTTCTATTTTGTTTTCTATAAAAGCAGCAGCAGTCTGACAATCTTAGTATTTTAATTGGAATGTTTAGTACATTTACATGTAATTATTCAATATACTTGGTTTAGTAGCTATCATCTTGCTACATGTTCTGTATTTATCCTATCTGTTCTTCATTTATTTTTCCTTATTTGACTTTTGTTTTATTATTCAAGTATATTTATTATAGTATTTTCTCCTCTATTAACTCTTAGTTACATATTCTTTTATAATTCCTTTTTTGGCTATCTTTTATCTTGTGAAAGGCATCCTTGACTTTTTCCGGTCTGTCTTAAATTAATACTTTTTCCACTTACTGAACATATAATATGTAACAGTTTCGTTCCATTTACTGGCTCTAATATTTTGTACAATTGTTGCTAGGGATTTTATTTCTATGTATATTGAAAACCGTACAGCAGGTAAATTTTAAGTTATGTATATTTTACTACAATGAAAAACATAGGAAATTAATATTATCATTGTTTTAAACAGTTAGTGCTGTTTATTTCTTCCCGCAGTTTCAGGCTTCCATCTGTGATTATTTTCCTTCAGTCCAAAGTATCATCTTTCATATTTCTTGTAGTGTGTATCTGCTGATTAAAAAGGTCAGCTTTTTTTCTGTCTGAAAACATCATTTGTTTTGTTTAATTGAGGTGAAATAACATGGCATAAAATTAATTACTTTAAAGTGAACAATTCGGTGGTATTTAATATATTCACGATGCTGTGTAACCAGCACCTCTATGTAGTTCCAAAACATGTTAATCATTTCAAAAGGAAACCCTGTATTCATTAAACAGTTACTCTTAATTTTCCCCTCCTTCCAGCTCCAAGTAAACACCAATCTGCTTTCTGTCTCTATGGATTTACCTATTGCCTTATTTACTTACTTATTTACTTATTTACCTATTTTTGATATTTCTTTATGTGGATCAGACAATATAGAACCTTTTGTGTCTGGCTTCTTTCACTTACTATAATGTTTTCAGAGTTCATTCATGTTATATCAGTACCTCATTCTTTTTTATGATCAAATGATATTTCATTGTATAGACATACCACATTTTATTTATCCATTCATTTGTTGATGGACATTTGGATTGTTTCCACCTCTTATCTATTCTGAATTATGCTGCTATGAACATGAATGAACATGCATTTGTTTAGTACTTGTTTTCAATTCTTTTGGATATAGGAGTCCACTTGCTCAAGGCTTCTTGGGCATGGCTCCAGGCCATGGTCCTCAAATTTGGCTCATAATAAACCTCTTTCAGTTATTTCAGAGTTTGGATTTTTTCTATCCATAATTCTGGCCATGCAACGTGGGGCTCAGGGAAGACACAGGACCTCTGAAGGAGTCGCCTGAACCTGGAACACCAGGTTGGGCTCATTGATGCCCCTCCTTCCCAGGGGCCAAAGTCTCCAAGGATCATGGATTACAGCCAGGTGACTTTGTTTATTCAAAAAGGCACCAACTACAGGATTCCTTATGACTCCGCTGGAAAGGACCTTACCAGGTACTCTTAACTAACTCTTGTGCTGCAAAATTAAAGGGAGTCGCCTCTTGGATTCATGTCTCACACCTAAAATGAGTGCCTAACCATGCTCCTGATCACACCTGGACCTCCAAACTGGTCTCTGACACCCACCTGCAATTTCAGAAAATATCTGATGCACAACTGGTCTCCAAAGCAACATCCAAAGCAACAACTGAAGCAGACATTCTTCCAGAGACATCAGACCAGGCAAGTCCTCATGAACCCTGAAATAACTCTCATTCTCACCTTACTTGCTATAGAGTATATTGCTGAAAACCCTGAATACCTTAACCAAGACCTCCAAGAGGTTGTTTGGGATCTATGGAATCTCCCTTGCTATAAATTTCTAAACGAGTATGGTTATGAATTTCCTTGTTAAAGTTAGAAAAATCTTTCACTTGATCACCCTCTTTCCCATAATTTCCTCTATCTGCTTTCCCCGAACTCCTTCTCTTCAAACCTGAAAACTTGTCCTAGTTTCCTGCAAACCTCACTAACTTCCCTGCCAATAGAGTTCACATCATTTGGTATGACATAGATTGGGATAAAATGAAGGCCACTGAATAGAACAGTTCCGCTGTGAACATTTCCCAAGGTGACCCCTTTTCAGGGTAACTCTATCATAAGGCTCTCATCAAATATGATGCCCTGCAGGAATATTTACCAAATAATGCCTCAAGATGATTACTGAGGGGATCTAATCAGATAGATTATTGCAAAACAATAGATATTGGTGATGACAAACTCAGACAGTTGCCTGGGTATGATGGGAGAAACCTAGCTGCTTCCTGTGTAAATTGTCACATTGTAAGCTGCCCAAGTGACCACCAGCCCTGTGCTTGTGTCTGGATGCCCTTACCCAGCACCAGCCAAACTGACACTGCCCATAGAGAACTACTTATGGGAGTAAGCTGGTGGACAGAAGTCCCTGACAGTACAAATTTCACCCTAAAACAAGGGCACCTCTGGGAAGCCTTATGGTATACCCAGACAAGGGCATACTTAGGTATAACCTCCATTCATCTGACAATTGTCTGGGATACCCAGCAGTTCTGGGTTGACTCCATTTATCTTAACTGCATTGAGACTGTTAGCATACAATGGCAACAGCATCCCTGGTGGATACGCCAAAATTGGCCATCCAAAAGACTAAAATGCGACCTCATTGGAGGAATTTGATCTGGGCTAGGTATATTGAGACAAGCCAAATTCACAGCTAATGAGGAGGGACATTTCCTAGAGAAGGATTACCTCTGAAAAATAGGCCATATAGAAGGAATGCTGTTCCAAGAAGAAGGAAAGGGATGGGAAATTGCCCTAAAGGATAATGCAGCACTCATAAAATGGATAGAAGAGACCAGACAAACCATAAAGACATATGCCCAAACCCAAAGGTGGGAGTGGGCATGTACTCTAACCCAACAAGGGCTCATGTCTATGTTATTACAAGTGGAATCTGAAGTAGCTATGAAACAATTACCTACAGTACTCAGTGCTGAGGCTCAATCTAGACACCTATGGAAAATATATGGTCCCTCAAATTTCTGAAAACTTTTAGATGGAAAATGTGACCTTAAACATTGTATTTTCAAAGTTCAGGCACCAAAGTTGAATGAGGCTGAATGGTATTCTGTAATTCAACTAGCCAGCACTGGAACCATTCATTGTCAATAATATGAGGATATGCCCCATGGGAAGCCGATGGGCTATTTTAGCTGATGAAAGCACATTGCATCCCATTTCCCACTCACACTGTGAAAATAGGAAAGGAAAATGAATGGCTATGCCCTCAAACCACTTGGAACCCTGATTTCTCCCAAATTTGCACCCCTGGTATCCACCCCCATGGCATAACATTTGGTATATGGGAAATGGCCGCTTTTGCTAGGAGAGACAACAAAATGAAATCGTAGAATTATACGATTTCTCCTGTAACAAAACCTCCTTTTCCCTTCTAAACACTAGTATATGGTGAAACACAAAGGTGGTGGAGAAAATAGATTTATCAACTGTAAACAAGTCCTGTGATAATTTAAACATTGAAGACCGGATGTTTCTTGAATTCGATTTATACCCTCCTCAGGATGTTATACCTATGGAGACTAATTGGCCAGAGGAAAAATTAAATTTATTAGATTCTGAATTGGTATCAGTTCTGCAGTCCTCAAATAAAATTTACCATAAGGTTCAAATGACTGTTGATAAAGAAGATAAACATATTGTAGGGCTGATTAAAGAATATGATGATGCATGCAGGGGATTTTTCGGCTGGTTAGGCTGTTTACTGTCTTCTGATTCTAACTATAACTCTCTTGGACACCTACTCTTTAGTACTTCTGTGACACTTATTGCTGTATTATCATTATATGTTTCTTGTAAATTCTATACTAGATACAGGAAAAGGAGAAAAACCCAATGAAAGACCCAGTTCATGATAGCTCACAAAACAGATCTGGTCCAGGATGTTCTCTAAAACTAAACCCTAGGCCTGACTTACTTTGGCCCCTTTAAAATTTGGCTATTAAATCAGGTTGAGCCATGTCGTTCCCCAAAGATATAACACTACCAATTTTGAAACCATCATCAACAACACTTAAACCATCATCAACAACACTGGGTGACCAAATAGACAATTCTAGGAATGAGCCTTCCTAGCTCTGTGGGACCTTCTGCTGGTTGTTGGCTTGCACATGCATCCCATGAAATGATCCTTGCCCAACATGGGAAACTGAGGACTGAACTCTGATCTTTTCTTTTGCCCCAAAATTCCTTTCTAAGGGGGTCTGGTGAGTCATGCATACAAATGATAAAATCTCACTAAACATGTTTTGTTAACAAAATATTGTGTGGTTTGCTTCCCAACCTGATTCCCCTATAGCATTAACATCACCTGAAAGATAGAAGACTCCCCCTTAAGCATTTTCTTTCTGGTCTTTTAGATAAAGCCTAAGTCTTTCAGCCAATTGTCAGCTAAAGAATCCCTAAACCCACTTATGACTTGTAAACCCCTGCTTTGAGATGTCCTGCCTTTTCGGGCCAAACCAATGTATGCCTTCCATGTATTGATTTATGACTTTGCCTGTAATTCTGGTCTCCCTGAAATGTATAAAAACCAAATTGTGATCCAACCACTGTAGGACTACTTGCTCAGGGCTTCTTGGGCATGGCTCTGGGCCATTGTTCTCAAATTTGGCTCAGAATAAACCTCTTTCAATTAAAAAAATTCATTTGGGTATAGTATGTAGTTTTATTTTATTGTGGTGTCTTTGGTGTTGGTATCAGGGTGATAATGGCCTCATTTGAATAAGTAAGAAATATTCCCAGCTCTTCAATTTTGGAAGAAGAGTTTGTGAAGGACTACTATTAATTCTTTAAATTTCTGGTAGACTTCACTAGTGAAGCCATTTGGCCCAGGACTTTCTTTGTTGGAAGGTTTTTGATTACTGATTAAATCTCTTAACTTCATTGGTTCATTCAGATTTTCTATTTCTTCTTGAGTTCGTTTTGACAATTTAAGTGTTTATAGGAATTTGTCTATTTTATCTATGTTATGTAATTTGTTAGCCAACAATTGCTCATAGTATTCTCTTTTCCTCCTTTATATTTCTGTAAAGTCAGTAATAATGCCCCTACTTTCATTTCTGATTTTAGCTACTTGCATTTTTCTCTTTTTTGTCAATCCTGCTAAAGTTTTGCCAATTTTTAAAATTTTTTCAAAGAACCAACTTTTGATTTTGTTCATTCTTTCTATAATTTTATTCTTTATTTCATTTATTTTCACTCTGCTGTGGTTTGGATATTTGACTCCTCCAAATCTTACGCTGAAATTGATTCCCACCCAATGTTGGAGGTAGGGACTAATGGGAGGTATATGGGACATGGAGCAGATCCCTCATCAATGACTTGGGGTGTCCTTGCAATAAAGGCTAAATTCTCCTTCCATAAGTTCCTGTGAGAGCTGGCTGTTTAAAACAGTCTGGCACCTCCCTCTACTCTTTCTTGCTTCTGCTTGCTTGCCATGTACCACCAGCTCCTCTTTGCCTTCTTCCATGAGTGGAAGCAGCCTGAGGCCCTCACCAGAAGCAGATGTCAGCACTGTGCTTCTTGTACAGTTCACAGAACCATGAGCCAAATAAACCTCTTTTCTTTATTAGTTACCCAGCTTCAGGTATTCCTTTATAGCAACACAAACGGACAAGACACACCCTAATCTTTATTATTTCCTTCCTTCTGTTGGCTTTAAGTTTACTTTGTTTTTCTTTTTCTTATTCCTTACTCTGTAAAGTTATTGATTTCAGATCTTTCTTTTTTTATTTTGTACAAATGTCTTTATTGAGGTAAAATGGGTGTACAATAAATTGTGCATATTTGGAATGCGCAATTTGGTAAATTTGACATATGTATACATCTATGAAAATATCACCACAATCATCACAGTGAATATATCAACCCAAGAAGTTTATTCTCACTGCTTTATAATGCCTTTACCCTCCACTCCCCACCCACCCCATTATAAGGCAACCACTGATCTGCTTTCTGACATTATAGATTAGTTTGCATTTTCTAGAGACTTATGGATATGGAAACATACAGTATGTAGACTTTTTGTCTGATCTCTTAAACTCAGAATAATTATTTTGATATTTATGTTGTTGTGTGTATTAATAGTTCATTTCTTGGTATGTCTAAGTAGTATTCCACTGTATGGATGTACCAGACTTTGCATTTGTTTACCTGTTGATGGTCTTTTGAGTTGTTTATAACTTTTGGCTGTTTCAAAAACAAATCTGCTATGAGCATTTGTGTACAAATCTTTGTATGGACATGTGATTTGATTTGTTATTGGCAAATATTGAGAGGCAGAATAGTAAGGTCATATGGTAAATATACATATAATCGTATAAGGCATAGAGGTCTAATTAGCTCTAGAGCCAACATTGCTCTCACCACACCCAACAAGGTTTAATAGCAAGATCCAAATGGCTAAAACTATTGCCAAGTAATTTAACCATGTACTAAAGTTTTATACATACATATAGAAAGACAGTTCTCAACTTAAAATAGTTCAGCTTATGAGTTTTTTGACTTTATGATGATTCAAAAGCAATACATATTAGAAAATATACTTCAAATACCCATATAACCATTATGTTTTTCACTTTCAGTATAGTTCTCAATAAATTACAAGATATTCAACATTTTATTATAAAATGGGCTTTATGTTAGATAATTTTTCCCAATTGTTTAAAGTAGGCTAAGCTATGATATTCAGCAGATTAGGTGTATTAAATTCATTTTTGACTTAAACAATATTTTCAATTTACAGTGGGTTTATCAGGACGTAACCCCATAGTAAGTTGAAGAACATCTGTGTGTGTGTGTGTGTGTGTGTGTGTGTGTGTGTGTGTGTGTGTGTATGAAAACTCTTTTGAGTATTCTACTCAATGTCCATGAATTATGAGGTATTTCACTTTGGCTATTTGGAACAGGAACTATTTCTTGCCCTGTTTCAAATTCAGAAGTTGTTTCCTCAGACGATTGTCTTGCATGCATGCAGTGTTCAGAATGCAGGTGAATATCCAGGGATACTCTCTGCAGATCTATGGAGTTCTCTTTTCTGCAGCACTCTCCTCTATGGTACTCTGTTCTGCAAATTCTATCTGTTTTGAACTTCCTGGACTACCATTTAGTCTTCTCAACTCTGACAGACTACCAGGCTCCACCTATGTTCCTCCCCTTGTGCTGATGCCTGGAAACTCTTTGCAGGCAGTAAGCTGGAGCAATTACCTCATTTGTATCCCTTATCTCAGGGATCACTGTTATTCATTCTCTGTAACTCAATGTCTTAAAACTGTCATTTCATATATTTTGTGTAGTTTTTGTTGTTGTCATTTTAGGCAGGAGAATAAATTTGGTTCCTGTCACCCTATTTTGTCTGGAGGTCTTCCCCAGAATTTAATGTTTTCTTGTAAATAGAATTGAAATTTACAAGTTCCTGTAAATTACAAGGCTCAAGCTCTATCCAGGAGAATATAAGAGGCGCTAGGTCACTATCGTTTCTTATAATTGAGTAGTATTCCATTGTATACATATACCATATTTTACTAAAACAGCATGGTACTGGCACAAGAATAGAGACACAGACCTTTGGAACAAGACGGAGAATCCAGAGGTGAAACCATCCGCATATTGTCATCTAATCTTTAACAAAGCAGACAAAAATATACACTGGGGGAAAGAATCTCTTTTCAATAAATGGTGCTGGGAAAACTGGAGAGCTATATGGAGAAGATTGAAACTGGATCCCCACCTCTCACCTCTTACAAAAATCAATTCTAGATGGATAACAGACTTAAATGTAAGGCATGAAACCTTAAGAATCCTAGAAGAAAATGTAGGGAAGACGTTTTCAGACATTGGCCTAGGCAAATAATTTATGAAGGCCCCCAAAGCAATCACAGCAGCTACAAAAATAAATAAATGGGACCTCATCAAATTAAAAAGCTTTTGTACAGTCAAGGAAACTATCATTAGAGCGAATAGACAACGTACAGAATGGGAGAAAATATTTGCTCTCTACACACCTAATAAAGGGCTGATAACAAGAATCTATCTAGAACTCAAAAAAATCAACAAGAAAAAAATCAAACAACTCCATCAATAAAAGGGAGAATGACACGAACAGAAACTTTTCAAAAGAAGACAAAAATATTTGTAACCCTAACATTATTTGTACCTCCATAATATGATGAAATAAAAGAAAAAAAAAAGAAGACAGAATAATGGCCAGCAAACATATAAAAAAATGCTCAACATCTCTAATCATTAGGGAAATACAAATTAAAACCACAATGAGATATCACCTAACTCCAGTAAGATTGGCCTGTATCAAAAAATCCCAAACCTACAAATGCTGGCGAGGATGTGGAGAGATAGGAACACTCTTACACTGCTGGTGGGACTGAAAATTAGTGCAACCTCTGTGGAAAAGAATTTGGAGATACCTAAAAGACCTACAAGTAGAACTACCATTTGATCCAGCAATACCACTATTAGGCATCTATCCAAAGGGACAGATCTTTCTTTTTTAATGTAAACATTTACTGTTATAAATTTTCCTCTTAGCACCACTTTCATTGTATTCCATATGTTTTGGTATGCTGTTAGTTTGTTTTGTGGGTTTGTTTTTATTCGTTTTTAAGTATTTTTAAATTTCCCTTGTTATTTCTTCTTTAACTCATTGGCATCTTTAAGAACATTCTCTTTAATTTTTATATATTTGTGAATTTTCCAATTTTCCTTCCGTTCTTGATTTCTAGCTTCATTGTATTGTCATCAGAGAAGATACTTTGTATGATATAATTCTCTTTAAATTTATTGAGACTTTTTTTGGTGGCCTAACATATGATCTAACATGAAGAATGTTCCATGTGTGCTTGATATGAATATGTACTTTACGATTGTAGGGTAGCATATTCTATTTGTGTCTATTAGGTCTATTTGGTTTACACTGTTGTTGTAGTCCTGTATTTTCTTGTTGATTTTCTGTCTACGTGTTCTATCCATTAGTAAAAATGAGATGCTGAAGTGTCCAACTCCTTTTATAGATCTGTTTCTCCCTTTAATTCTGACGATTTTTGCTTCATATAGTTTGAGGCTCTGTTGTTTCATGCATATGTTTATAATTGATATATATTCTTGATGAACTAACTCTTTTGAATGTTCTACTTTACCAAAGATATTCTCTACTCAACTTTTGATTGTAGGCTTTCAATGTAATATTGTAAGCCTCAACCATAATCTTTTGCCTGAGGTAGACGCATGCTATTTATTTCCCTTGCAATTTTCAAGAATTGCCTACCACTTTTCCACGATGAGTGAGTTCCAAGTTTGGTGAAACAAAGATAAGCACCTTGCATCAGTCCTGCAGGTAGCCCCTAGACAGGTTAGAACAGACAAACACAAGTCTTTGCAAATAAGGTCTGTTCTGTTCCCTCCAGAAACAGGGACCAAGATTACACACTGGGAATATGGGCTGCTATTTTCAAGATATCTGCCAAACCAGGAAAGGGCTGGGGCCATGATAAATAAAAATGCCACCAAACTTTCCTACAACTTTAAGTTGCATTTTTCTTGATTCAACATTCACTTGGTTGCTGTAAATCTTTGTTTTCTATAGTCCTGACAAACTAGATTCTAACAGTTTTTGCCTGATTTTTCAATGTTGATGTGTATGGGGTGGGGGGAGTGAATGGGCCCTTATAACTGCCTATTCCACCACTTTTCTGGGGCATTCCTCGCCATTGTTTTTAAGGATTTTTTTTTTTTAGGTGCATATGTTTGTTGGGGTTTTCTCTTTCAGCACACTGAAGGTGTCATTCTGTTGTCTTCTGTCTGCTATCATTTGTGTAGAAAAGTAAAATACTTACCACTCCTTTGGAGGTAATGTGGGTTTTTCCCCACTGCAGCTACTTTTCAGGTATTCTTTTTATTTTTAAAAAGTTTGATTCTGGTGTATCTTGGTGTAGTTTTGTTGTTGTTGTTGTTGTTGTTTGAGACAGAGTGTTGCCTGGGCTACAGTGCTGTGGCGTCAGCCTAGCTCACAGCAACCTCAAACTCCTGGGCTCAAGCAACTCTTCTGCCTTGGCCTCTCAAGTAGCTGGGACTACAGGCATGCACCACCATGCCCGGCTAATTTTTTATGTATATATTTTTGGTTGTCCAGCTAATTTCTTTCTATTTTTGATAGAGACTGGGTCTCACTCTTGCTCAGGCTGGTCTCGAACTCCTGAGCACAAATGATTCTCCCGCCTCAGCCTCCCAGAGTGCTAGGATTATAGGCGTGAGCCACCATGCCCAGCCCTTAGTATAGTTTTATTTGGGTTTATCCTACTTGGTTTTCACAGGGCTTCTTGTCTATGGTTTCACATCTTCCCTCAGTTTTGGAAAAATTTTGGTCAGTATTTCTTCATATATTGCTTATTCCCACTGTCATTCTCCTCTCCTCTGACTCTGATTACATGTACATAAAGTATTTCTAACATCTCCAATGGCCTCTTTCTGTAATTTTCATTTTTTCTCTCTATAGGTTCAATATGGATATTTTCTACTACAGTTGACCATTGAATAACATGGGTTTGAACTGCATGGGTTCATTTATGTGTGTATTTTCTTCTGCTTCTGCCACCCTGAGACAGTGAGACCAACCACCCATCTTCCTCCTCCTCCTCAGCCTTCTTAATGTGGAGACAATGAGGATGAAGACTTCTATGATGATCCACTTCTACTTAGGTACTAGTGAATATATTTTCCCTTCCTTATGATTTTCTTAACATTTTCTTCTTTCTAGCTTAGTTTATTGTAAGAATAGTGTATATGATACATAAACATACAAAATATGGGTTAATTGACTGCTTATGTTATCAGTAAGGCTTTGGTCAACAGTAGGCTATTAGTAGTTATGTTTTGGGAAAGTCAAAAGTTGTAGTTATTTGGATTTTTGACTGCTCAGAGGGTTGGCACTCCTAACTCCTACATTGTTCAAGAGTCAACTGTAATCTGTGTTTTAGTTCACTAATCTTCATTTCTTCTGTGCCTAATTTGCCGTTAAGACCATCTTGTTAATTCTTCACTATGCTTCTAGAATTTCCATTTTATCCATTTTTAAAATTGTGGTCAAAAACACACAACATAAAAATTCTCATCTTAACTATTTTCAAGTGTATCTTAATACTATAGTAAACCGTATGCACATCGTTGTACAACAGATCTCTAGAACTTTTTTTTTTTTTTATCTTGCAAGACTAAAACTCTACATTCATTCAATAACAACTCACCTTTTCCCTCTCCCCCCAGCCTCTGGCAACCACCATTCTACTTTCTGCTTCTAAAAGTTTGACTATTTTAGATACCACAAATAAGTGGAATCACACAGTATTTGTCCTTCTGTGACTGGCTTATTTCACTTAGTATAATGTCCTCAAGCTTCATCCAGGTTGTAGCATATGACAAGATTTCCTTCTTTTTAAAGGCTGAATAATAAATATATTCTTGCATGTATATACTGCATTTTCTTTATCCGTTCATCTATTCATGAACATTTCGGTTACTTCCACCTTTTGGCTATTGTGGATAATGCTAAAATGAACATGGGTGTGCAAATATTTCTTTTGGATCCTGTTTTCAATTCTTTTGGGTATATATCCAGAATAGGAGATTGCTAGGTCATAAGGTAATTCTATTGTCAATTTTTTGAGGAGCCACCATACTGTTTTCCATACAGACTGCAAAATTCTACAGTCTTGCCAACAGTAAACAAAGATTCCAATTTCTCCACATACTCTCCAACACTTCTTATTTTTTTTTTAATGGCCATCCTAATGGGTATGGGATAATATTTCATGGGGTTTTCATTCGTGTTTCCCTAATAATTAATGATGTTGAGCATATTTTTGTATGCTCTTTGGCCATTTATATATCTTCTTTGGAGAAATGTCTGTTAAAGTCCTTTGCCCATTTTTAAATTGGACTTTGTTGTTGTTGAGTTGTAGGAGTTCTTTATATATTCTGGATATTAACCTCTTTTTTTTTTTTTTTTTTTTTTTTTGAGACAGAGTCTTGCTCTGTTGCCCGGGCAAGAGTGCTGTGGCATCAGCCTAGCTCACAGCAACCTCAAACTCCTGGACTCAAGCGATCCTCCCATCTCAGCCTCCCAGGTAGCTGGGACTACAGGCATGCGCCACCATGCCCAGATAATTTTTTCTATTTTTAGTTGTTTGGCTAATTTCTTTCTATTTATAGTAGAGATGGGGGGTTTCACTCTTGCTCAGGCTGGTCTCAAACTCCTGAGCTCAAGCAATGCTCCCACCTTGGCCTCCCAGAGTGCTAGGATTACAGGCGTGAGCCACCGCGCCCAGCCTAGATATTAACCTCTTATCAAATATATGGTTTACAAATGTTTTATTTTGTGGGTTGCCTTTTTACTTGTTGATTGCATTCTCGGGTTTACAAAAGTTTTTAAGTTTGAAGTAACTCCATTTGTCTAATTTTGTTGCCTGTGCTTATGGTATAACCAAGAGATTGTTATTAAATCCAATGTCATGAAGATTTCATCTATATTTTCTTTTAGGAGTTTCATAGTTTTGGGTGTTATATTTAAGTATGTAATCCATTTTGAGTTTATTTTTGTATACAGTGTAAGATGAGGGTCTAACTTTATTCTTTTGCATATGGATATCCAGTTTTCCCAGCACCATTTGTTAAGAAAGTATCCTCTGTGTCAAATAAATACAATTTCTTTCTTTCTTTCTTTCTTTCTTTCTTTCTTTCTTTCTTTCTTTCTTTCTTTCTTTCTTTCTTTCTTTCTTTCTTTCTTTCTCTCTCTCTCTCTCTCTCTCTCTCTCTCTCTTTCTTTCTTTTTTTTTTGAGACAGAGTCTCGCTTTGTTGCCCAGGCTAGAGTGAGTGCTGTGGCATCAGGCTAGCTCACAGCAACCTCAAACTCCTGGGCTCAAGCAATCCTGCTGTCTCAGCCTCCCGAGTAGCTGGGACTACAGGCATGCGCCACCATGCCCGGCTAATTTTTTCTATATATTTTTAGTTGGCCAATTAATTTCTTTCTATTTATACTAGAGACGGGGTCTCACTCTTGCTCAGGCTGGTTTCGAACTCCTGACCTTG
>VSMD01130633.1:0-79209 GCA_008750895.1 Mirza zaza
ACCAGCCTGAGCAAGAGCGAGACCCTGTCTCTACTATAAATAGAAAGAAATTAGCTGGACAACTAAAAACATATATAGAAAAAATTGGCCTGGCATGGTGGCGCATGCCTGTAGTCCCAACTACTCAGGAGGCTGAGGCAGTAGGATTGCTTGAGCCCAGGAGTTTGAGGTTGCTGTGAGCTAGGCCGACGCTATGGCACTCACTCTAGCTCGGGCAACAGAGTGAGACTCGGGAAGGGAAGGGAAGGGAAGGGAAGGGAAGGGAAGGGAAGGGAAGGGAAGGGAAGGGAAGGGAAGGGAAGGGAAGGGAAGGGAAGGGAAGGGAAGGGAAGGGAAGGGAAGGGAAGGGAAGGGAAGGGAAGGGAAGGGAAGGGAAGGGAAGGGTCATCTCAGGGGTCTCCTACCTGAGTTGAGGGAAAAGAAGAGCCCATAGAGAGACTTGACAGGCGGTTGAGAGGACATGGAGTAACAGGGGTGTGTGACATTCATATGTGGTAACTGGGGTGCCATGAAATAAATGTGAAATTGTGTGAATCACACTAGATTTCATTAGGGCACACGTGCCTGCACCCACACACACACACACCCCCCTGGTGCCTGAGGAGAATTCTGAGGTGCCCATCTGAGGTGGTGGGGGTTGCTCCTCCCATGTCTCTAGCCCACACTATTAGCCCAGGCCTGGAACCGGAGGGGTTGTCACATAAGCTCCACAGGTTCACTGTCACATTCCCACACCTAGAGCCACGTCTGAGCCCATAAATGAATGAATGACTCGTAAGAGAACCTGAAGAATGAGATATATAAATATTTAAGGAAGGATTTTCTATGCCTCCATAATAGCTGCAGTATAGTGACCCTACTTGAACTTCCCAACAGTGATGGAATTTAGTTCAAACTGTCCCTTGACACGCTGGTTCCTTCTCCGTCTGGTCTCAACTTGCCTCTCTTCGGTAGCTCTTCATAAAATGCATTCATTTTAAATTTTGTTTTCAAACTGAGGTTTGTTTTATTTTTAAATGTAGATGTTAGCTTTCTCAAAATTATGCAAGCAAAAGGTTTAAAATAATCAAGGAGTTCAACAGCATCTCCCTGACCCCCTCTCCACTGCTATTTCTCACTCCCTAAAGGCCTCTTTCGGCCCTTTGAATTGAAATTTTTAGCATTTATCCTCACAACTCAAAATGGCACTTACATTGCTACTTTTTCATTTTTCAATTCATTCATTACCATTTGGCATCCCACTGTGGAAGATAAGGGTTTGCTTCTCTTTCACCAAAAAACAAAAAACACAACGCTCATGTACCACACACAGGCACTCTTCCTATCCCCATATCCTCAAATACACATATATCATAATTATTCTTAAATTAACATCCAGAATTTACAGCTGTCCCATAAATGGCATTAATGTCCTTTATCATGTATCATATTTAGTTATTCATCTCTGTAGTCTCCTTTAATCTGAAATAGTTTCTTCATCTCATTTTGTCTTTCATGACATTAACATTTTTGAATAGTTTGGGCTGGTTATAGAATATTTCATATTCTGGATTTTTCTGAGGTTTTTTCCTCGTGACTAAAGGTAAACATTTTTGGCAAGGCGATATTATAAACTTCTCTGACTCATCATATCAGTGAAATGCCAAGTCTGTCCCATTATTAACGGTACCAAAATTGATCATTAATTTGGAGGTATCCACCAGATCTCTCAATATAAAGGTAATTTTTTCTATTTGTAATTAATAAGTAATCTGTGGATGATAATATGAGACCATGCTCCCATATCTTTGTTTCCTAATAACTTAAAGACAGAGAGTATTAAAAAGAAATCTTAAACTTCAGATAGTATTTCTGTTGTTGGTAGTGTTATTAGTATAGTAGTATTAGTACAGTTATAATTAGAGCTAAGAAATTTTGTATATATTTAAGTTCTGTCCACTAAAAAGGCCTAAAAACAATGACATTCCAGTAACAATGAACATGCCTAGCAACCAGATCCTGGTTTCTAAATACTACTTCCACTAAAAAACAAACAAACAAAAAAAAACACAGGGATTCTTGGGGAAGAGGCAGACTCTATTGCTGGGTCAGGGAAGTGATAGTTGGCCCAAAACACCTTATTTGGCCCAAATGCAAGGAAGTGCTCTAAGACTAGTGGGGACATATCAAAAGAACATGGGATCCAGCATAAAAGGTCTCCCACTGGCCAAATTTGGTACTATTTTAGCTTAAAAGAATAATTACCATTATTGATGTGACATTTTGAATAAAAAAGGAATCCATTAGTCCATAGGGATACTCAAAGGATGGTGGGTGAAGGGAAGAATAGCCCTTCTTTATAAATACTCCAGTTAATAAATGCTAAAGGAATGACAGAATTAGGAAATCACCACTTTACAACCTCTTGTGCAATAATTGATTATTAATGAATGCTAATAAATGCTTTTTTTGATGATGACTTTTAGCAAGACACAATCATACAAGGCACTTATTCTTGTTTTGTTTTGTTTGGGTTTGGTTTGGTTGGTTTTTTTTGTTTTGGGGGGGGGGTTTTGAGACAGGGTCTTGCTCTGTCTACCAGGCTAGAGTACAATGGCATGATCACAACCTCAATCTCATGGGCTCAAGCGATCCTCCTGCCTCAGCCTCCCAAGTAGTTGGGGCTCCAGGCATGCACCACCATGCCTGGCTAATTTTTCTATTTTTTGTAGAGACAGGATATGGCTCTCACTCAGGCTGATCTTGAACTCCTGAACTCAAGTGATCCTCCCGCCTTGGCCTCCAAAGTGGTGGGATTACAGGCATGAGCCACCATGGCTGACCAGTACTTATTCTTAACTTGTAAAAATTATTATGCCTGTTTTAAAAACTTCAAAATTAATATTCTCTCACATCTTACTAATACAAATACCCTTCCACTTCATTCATTTTTACTAATATGTTTCATGAACCCTTCCAAATTTTCTTCTTTGAAAATGTTTTCTTCTACCCATTGGTGGATTGCTGTGAGCATGGATTCATATATAATTTAGTAACTCTGTAGAGAAAAGTCCTTTAACCTCTATTTAGGAGAAATTTATGAATTTATTCTTTGAACAAAAACATTTTCCAAATTTCTTTTTACAAAATGCTGAAACACATCTCTAAGTTAGTTAGCTGGTTTACTCTGAATTCAAAATTACTAATTCAAAAAATGTTGACTGTGTGTGAAGCAGAGTGCTAAGTATTGTTAGAAAAATAAAAATAAGTAAAACATATCCCTGTCTTAGTTCATTCAGACTGCTATAACAAAATACCATAGGCTAGGTAGCTTATAAACAACAGAAATTTATTTGGAGGCAGGGAAGTCCAAGTTCAAGGCACTAGCAGATTCAGTTTCTGGTGAGGGCCAGCTTTCTGGTTCACAGATGACATCTTCTAGCTGTGTCCTGGCATGGTGGAAAGAGTGAGGAGGGTTCTTTTTCAGGACTCTTTTATAAGAGTATGAATCCCATTCATACTCTTGAGGGCTGTGCTCCATGACCTAATAACCTGCAAAAAGCCCCACCTCCTGATACCATCACCTTAGGGATTAGAATTTCAACATATGAAGTTTAGGGGGGGACACAAACATTCAGACCATAGCATAAAGAAAAGAAGCCAATATGTAAACAAAGAAGCGATAAAATGCAGAGCTATTTAATGCCTGTCATAAAGACAGAAGTAAAATTCTAAGACCCCAGACAGAAGGAAGACACATTCATTCCAACTAGAGTGTGAAAGATTGCTTTATTGGTCTCGATTCTTCATCTCTTCATAGAATCACACCCTTTGCCATGCAACTCTGCAGTGCTACCCCATTATGGCAGGGGCATACTTCCCTACACCTTGACTTTGGGTTGGGCAATGTGATTTAACCAACAGAATGAGGCAGAATTGATGGAGTGCTGCTTCCACATCCAAGTCTCAAGGAACCTGCATATTTCAGCTTGAGCTCCCACACCTTTGCCTCTGCCATGAGGAGAGCATGTCTAGACCAGCCTGCTTGTCTTAGGGGGAAGGAAGGCCATGCAGAGCAAAGCTGAGTCACCCCCACTAAGCCTAGCTTACTTATAACAATGTCCAGCCAACCTATAGATCTGCAAGAATAAATATTGGTATCTTAAGCCACTGAGTCTTAGGGTGGTTTATCATGGAGTAATTTATGGCAATGGCTAGCTAATACACACAGTGATGAAGGAAACCTTGCATCTCAGAGAATGTGATACTACTTCTGAACTTAGAAGGAGTAAGACTTTTGACAGCAGGAGTTAGACCATTCCACGCTGAAGGAGAAGCATGGGCAGAAATTTAGAGGCACTTTCAAGTCATAACAAGAGATGGGATAATGTAGGAATTGCACTGGGGCAAGTTCTGGAGGCTGTTGAATTTTATGCTAAGAAATCTGTGTTTTATTTTACAACCTATGGTTTTGGAGGAGGGGAAAAATTTGATCTGGCTTAAACTTTTGTAAAATGATATTGGCAATAATTTGGGCCAAATTCAATGGAGGAGAAAAGGAATCAAATTAAGAATGATGGAGTCCCTACTATGTGCTGAGTGCCTTACTTTGATGACCTCATAGAGCCTAGCAACAATCCCCAAAAGTGAAGATTGGTATCCCCTTTTACAAATGAAGAAAAGAACATGGGGAGATTAAGTTACTTTCCCCAAATCTCATGGCTGGCAAGAGAGAGATCCAGGGTTCAAGGTCAGTCTATATGACACAAATATGTGTTCTTTCAACTATCATTATCAGTGCCTTCCAAATATTGGATGCAGGCAGACAAATTAGGAGGCTAGTGCTTTAGGAAAGTGGTAATTAATTATGGCAGTGGCAATGAGAAAAGAGAAGAGGGAATATATTTTAGAGAAATTACAAATAGTTGTGTTTATTTATTTATATTGTCAGAGTAAAATTGCCAGAATACATCAACCAGCTAAATATGCGTGGTGATGGAGCATGATAAAAAGATTCCACATTTTTTAAATCATGACAAACCAAAGCGTTTCAATGCCACTAAGACAGAGGGCACAGAAAGAGCAGCTTTGTTGATAAGGAACTTAATACAGTAAGCTTAATTATCATCACGGGAAGCTTTCTGACTAATAATAATAATGTTAATAATAGCTATCTTTCATTGAACACTATTCTAAGGCACTGTTCTTTGTGCTTTGCATAAATTAATTTATCCGTTCACACAATGACACTGTGAGGTAAGTGCTATTATTATCCCTTTGTACTGATAAGGAAAGTGAAGAACAGAGTAGTTAAGGAACTTGCCCAAGTAGCAATGCTATTTGGAAATGGACACAGGCCACCTGGCTCTAGGACCACACTCTTAACAACCACACTGTTGAATCCATCAGCAAAGACTCCTCGGGCATGGGCAGGCGCTAGCACCAATAGATGTGTCAGTCAAGAGAGTCAAGGTTATGGCGCAGTAAACAGCCCCCAAACCAAAGTGGGTTAACAGAACAAAAGATTACCACATGCTCTCTCAAAATCCACTGCAGATTCAACCAACCCTTCAAGACATAGTTCTCCATGTGCTGACAAAACAGACTCTGATATATCTTATGCCACTTTCACAGCAACATGCGGTACCAAGACAGTAGCAGTAAGGAAGGAGAGGATGACATTTCTTGAACTGGTAATTAAATTTTGAGGACTGAAAGTGATACATCTCACTCCTGCCCACAACCCATCCATCAGAACTAGTCCCACAGCCAAGCCCAGCTCCATGGAGGCAGGGAAGTGCAATCCTTTCGAGACAGAGCAGAGGGGCATCGTTGAGCAGCAGTGGTTATCTACGTCCTCAGTCAACACACCAGTAATTAGACATTTGAGTCTTAAAACTCAAGATCCCGGTGAAAGCACTAATTGTGAAACGTACTTGAAATGTACTTTTCACTAATGGTGAAATGTACTTGAATAAGCATATGTATACTTATCTATTCTTATTGCTACCTCTCTTCTCAGGACCCAGGGTGTTAGTGATCTGTTCCGTGCTCCCACTGCCCTTCCAGTTGGGGGTCAGGAGGGGAGGACTGAAATATCAAATGACATAATCCATTCCCTTTGCAAACTTCAAAGCACAATATGAATAGTAACATTCTATCTGATGGGAGGATCTTTATTTACCCTCAGTTACATACTAGCCAGTCATTTAGCAGTCATGGAGCAACTAGACCAAAAGCATTCTACTAGGCACTGTGGAAGATATAAACTTATTTACGACCTCTCCCTGCCCTCAGGGAGTTACAGTTTAATTAAGGAACCAGGCTGTGTCCAGGAAATGTTAATAGACATAAAAGCAAAGCAGCAGAAAATATGTGACACTGAGCACTTCTAACAGGAAATACTACTCCACAGATCACTGAAGGAAAAAATGTGGAATGTTTTGAAATGGTTTTGTAAGAACATTTTAACAAAGAAGTAGTGAATTTAAATGTATGAGATATCCAGGTATAAGAATGGTGCAGACTATGGTGAACTGTAAAGTATATGCTCAGTCTAAAGACTTTCAAATTCTGGCCAAGGTTGGGTGTGTGTGTCTGTCTGTGTGTGTGAGAGAGAGAGAGAGAAAGAGAGAGGGGCAGATAGAGAGAGAGACAGAGAGAGAGAGATGGGGGAGAGAGAAAGAGAGAGAGAGACAGCATGCACCTACAACTAAATACTGTATGGATCAAACAAAACAACTTCTTGGCAAAACTATAACCTCTGGTTGAGAGAGCTTCCCTAGGAATGTTTTTGTGTTGATTGATAGCAAATCCTTACATTACAAAGATAAATTTCTGACAGTGACAGTTCACGTGGAAAGGCAGGTGGTAAGGGAGACCTGAGAGAGGGGCTTCAGGCTCTCTCTGTACTCCGCAAGAAATCTTTCCAGGGATCCGGAAGAGTTTGCCTGATCTAGTAAAACTAGTCAGTATGATGAAGTATATAGGTAACTGAAACACATCTTGCCTAAATTATCACAAATTTCAATTTATGGAGGTTAAAATTAATGAGGTTTTCCTGTACTTTGAAGTCATAATTGATGGCATGATAAATGTTAGAACGAAAAACTTAACAAGTGTCTAATAATGTCAACAGCTAATGGAGAAACAAGGAGGGGAGAACAATTAACTAACATAATTGCAGAAGGAACAATAGATTAGCTTAATTAAGACCTTCCAAAGAAATATACCATCATGTTATAGATTTTCTAGGGTTTTTAAAGAGTGTACATTTACCCTTGACACCAGGTCTCTTAGAATTTGGTTAAGCAGAACATTCACTTTTATGTCTTATCTTACCATCTGACTCCTAAAGATGGTTGACCATCCAATTTCATTTGAAAAGAACTTAAACTTAAAACTATTAATAAAGATTCAAAAATCTTTTCTTCTGTATGTATTTTTAATTACCTTTTCATTTAAAAAACACGTTAGCCTGTACTTTAAGTTTAAAACAGCTATATATATGTTATTTGCTTCAATCTTTATAGGTACATATGTATATATTTAAATAGATGTTGAGTAAGTTTGAACCTGATAGACTAGCAGGGTTTATGCTTTTATAAAGGCGGTGAATATGGTGTAGAAAGGCATTTCTGAGGTAGCTTTCCATGGAGTAGAGAGCATATAACTTGTGGTACAACATGGCAGACCAAAGACACATTATTTCAAGAACACATTAGTGGGAAACACTTTTCAGAAGCCATTCCAGAAGCATCCTGGCCAAGATGTCACTAGAAATAGAGATAAATAAAAATTCACAGTGACTGTACACTGTTGAGGAAAGGGCCATGTTCTTGGCAGCAATGTCAACTCTTTCTCTTTTTTCAGACAGCAATGGTCATCTGCCACTTTAATTTAAGGAACAACAGTCTCACATCTTGAGAAATTCTCTGTGTTTTCTAAAGCTTCATCCTCATTATGGAAAAAATATTGCACTCAGAAGTTCACTGAAACAATACTAACACTTTGTGGAATTCATTTCCAAATTGGTCTCATTTGCTCCCATGGTTTCAAACACCAACTGTACAATAATGACTTCCAAAAATCTTTTTTGTTGTAGGAGTTCCTTGTATGTTTTAGAGATTAACAATAGCAATAGTCTCTGAATTGTTCTTCTAACTTCTAGACTCAATCCCCTCACAGATAGCAAAATACAGCAGACATTTCTTTTAAAAATATGCATTGATGATGGCACCTCCTACTTTCATGTATTTATTTATTCATTTATTTATTTTTGCAACAACCCCTTCCAAATGAAACTTCTTACTTTAAAATCTTTTAACTCTCTTTATCATCACTTACAGGATTAAATTTAAAGTGCTTTGCATGGCACCAATTTATGTAGGATGTTTGTTATTTGCAAAATGCCACCAAGAGGAAGATAAAGACTTGGATTGTTGATTCTACAATAGTGAATTATACTATATCTCTCACATCCTCATGTGGGTTTTCTTATGGTTTATGACACAGATCTTATATGGCTAAGTGGAAATAGGAATGCAAGTTATGACTGAATCTCAAGTTTCTCTGTGCTTGCACCTTAGGAATACAGTCATGTGCCCCATAGTGATGTTTTGGTCAATGACAGATTGCATACATGACAGACCACATATACAATGATGATCCCATAAAATTATAATGCCATATTTGTATTGTACCTTTTCTAAGTTGGGTATGTTTAGATACACAAATACCTACCATTGTGTTACAATTGCTTACAGTATCCAGTACAGTAACATGCTGTACAGATTTGTAGCCTAGCAGCAATAGGTTAACCATATAGCCTAGGTGTGAGGGAGGCTGTACCACCTATTTTGTGTAAGTATACTCTATGATCACACAGTGACAAAATCACCTAAATGGCACATTTCTCATACTGTATTCCTGCTATTAAGTAATACATGACTGTAGATAGTTATATTCTCTAATCTAATTTCTATGGTTTTTTTAGAGGGCAGCTTGCAAAATGCTAGATAAAATTGTAATGATTATTATTAATTCAATAGTGGATTGGTGTTTGTCACACATTGGGATTTAATGGCTTTAATTCTGTGGCCATTTAATATGTTATAGATGCTAATAAATACATTAAATCTATCTCCTGGTGACGTGGGCTATATCAGAATCACATAATACAAAAATTACACTAACTGTGGTGACAAAACAAAGTCAATGCCTCTTTAGATCACAGTTTAAGCTCAGAAAGAATGGGAAAGAATGAGAAAGAATCGAATACAATTGGTGAATTTGAGTGTTTTGTTGATTCCTTTGTACTTGAATAATCAGTCCTCCAAAATATATTGCTAGTTACATATGTAAAAATTTTCTTTTAAAATATTACTAATCACTAAACAGCAAAACTACTTTCACTCTCATGAAATTATATTCCAAGATCACTTCCAAGACTTAATCTCTTCCTTTCCCAAGTGGATGATTTTCCACTTTAGTCTTTTTTTTTTATTCTAAATAAAATATTTGCAAAGAACCATCCCATTCAGAGAACAGAATATGATAAAACTTCTTGTGCTGAAAATTTTGGGTTATTCAAAGGCGTCTTTAAGATAACTAGTCCTTGAATATGTGCCATGGAAAGATATATAACGGAGGTTTATTCTATATTTTGTAGGGTTTTCTTTTTATTCTTGCCACTTTGCCTTTCTTCCCTTGGCTCACTTGAACAAGTTGGGTGGCAGAGGAGCTACAAGAGATGGCATTGCAGGGAGAGATGCTGAGCAGGATAGGGACAGTCTCCCTGTTCCCTCTACTTCTGGATTCTGCTGTCCAGACTGTACCTGAGCATTGTTTCCTTATTTACATTTCCCTGTTTATCAGGCCCCCTCCCTCCTTCTTCATGGGGTCTTGTTTTCAGAGAATTTTAAGAATTTGCAGCAAAATTTTTTGAAAATTTTTTCTCTAAACTTCAATTCTTATTTTACTCTCCAAAGGGTGATTTGGGGCTCAATTTTTCATAATGATATAATTAAAAATTGTATTCAGAGCTGGAGGTCATATTTTCATTTAGAAGATGTAAATGTCCACTTGGAGTGCTGGAAATATTTCTTGTTCCTGAACATTACTGTCACTTTTTAAAATTATTGTTTCAAGTCTGAGGATGTTATATTCCTAGTCATTCCTATGCACTACACAGATGTGATGTGAACAATAACTAACAAGGAATGTTATAAAGTCTTCCATAATCATTGCATGCTCTATAGATGATCAATAATTTTAGCATTGATAATTCCTGAATAAAACTTCATAGAGAGAAATGAAACCCACAAGCGTTAGCACCATCCCAAAGCTTGAAAGCCGATTGTAACTTAAATATAGTCAAGTACCATCAAAAATTTTCATTCACATGATATATTTTCTAAATCTACTCATTATAGTGTTTCCTTTTTCATTTCTACATTTAATAATAAATGTTGGTTTTCATATATTTTTTCAATGAATGAAAAACACACACAAGTGACAAAAATGAAGCAGTTAGCAAAAAGGAAAGCTCTGAGCTTGTAAACTAAATTATAAGGTTTCAGCATAGTGCTCAAAAAGGCCACAAATTACAATTGTTACTCATGTTCAATTATTAAGTCCATATTTGCATAACAAACAAAAAATCACTTTTAGTAATATAACAAGGTATGCAATTATTCTAAAAGAGTTGTTAGGAAATCTGGTTCTGGCACTTAGTTAAAGTTTGGTAAAAGTCGTTTTTCTTACTTGTAGTATAAGAAGCACTAGACAGAGCCCCATGAGTACAATGCTGGCAAAATTTTTCCTCCCTTCTCTTAAGCCATCTTTTGAGCCCCAAAGTCATTAAAGACTCCAGGGAACGAAACAAGGTAAAAGAGAGGGGCTTTCTTTACATCAGCCTAGGGGACTTCCTCCCTTCATGAGCTAACTTCACATTCATTCACCCTTCTAGGTCCTCTCATGCACTTTTCTTTTCTCCTTCCACCTTCAGAGAAGTCCTGGGTGTAAGAAAATCATACAGTTCCCAAGAGAAACACCAGCAAGAAAAGAATTCAACAGTCCCACGTTCATTATTTTATTTGGCTCACTAGAAGCACTAGACCCTTGCTGTACTCCTTGCTCTGCTGAGAAAAGTACAAAAACTATTGCCAGGTTATCAGTTCCAACTTCAAAGTAGGAGCTGCTTTGAATTTCTGCCCAATGGGGGAAGTGCCTTGCTAGTCCATTAATTCTATTGGCATTCCTAATTGGGACCTAAGTACATTGGACTGGCAGTGCTCAGAGCATCAGTGAGTTCCAGATGAAAAGATGAATTGCTTTTAGCCAAAGGAATGGTTCTCTGATTCTGTGTGCTTCAGCCTAACCCTCCAAGGCATTCATCCTACCTAGAAAACATACCTCTAGATTGCTTCCTCCCTATTTCTTAGAGAAGTGGGATTAATAACAGTTTTTAAAAGAACTCCCAGGTTAAAAACATATAAAACTCAATGTTCTCTCTTCTAAAATAGTCTTTTCTTATATCTGATGTCCTCTTTTAGCAGAAGAAACAAAGATTTTTAATGATGTTTTATCTTGAATGCTGTAAGGCAGGCTGAATTTCTTTCCCCTCTGATTTATTTTTCCATGGCTTACTCATATCAGTCAAGTCAAATTTGTTTAGGGGATGAAAAAGGAGACACAGAATAGGGTAAATCAGGCACATTCCTTGACATAATTGATTGTTCTATTATGTTTATCAAAATAAACCCCAAATCCATTATGATCAAATATAAATAAAATTCTGATCTATACGTCAACATTTTAGAAAAATACTAATTGGATTTTTTTTTTCCTTTTAACTGGAGTAGCACCACTCTTGCTTAGTAGCATGGTTGAAAATCTGTTATAATTTAAGAAATTGGGCAATTAGGTGGGTTGCTACCATGCTCCAGTATGTGTAAGTCATTTCTGAGCCAGTAAACTAATGCTGAGAGGAAACTCATCAGCAATAGCAGCAAGCTACTACCTAAGAGTGGGCAGTACAAAAGTGGAGGCAAGAGAGGTCATTTTCATTTTAATCTCATTTTATAAGAGCAAAAAGGAAGCCTCAATAGCTTTATGCCACTAAATAGTTGTAAAGATCTTTTGGAACAACAACAAAAAAAAGCTTGCAAAGTATTCAAATGTGATAGGAAAGTAAAAATTACTTTAGTCAGAAGGAGTTTGAGAATAGGGCATTTGTTAGTCATGAAAAGTAGATTTGGACCTCGAGTTTCACTTGTCTAATGTTTATGACAACTTCCTCACATATTCTTTTGGGAAGAAAAGTGAATGCATTGGTGTACTTACAGCTGTTTATTAAACAGTGTCCTTATATTACCTTTTCTATACACAGCCCTTCTCTTCACCAAAATCGCCATACTATAGGTATGGGGAAAAACAAGTCACTTATTGTGGACAGGTACCATATGGCCAGAAGCTGTGTTGAATCCAGAAGTGTGCAAACACACAATTGTCACTTTCTTTCTTCCTCCTCCTCTGCTCCTCGGTCCACATCCAAGGACATCTCAGTCTTCGGATGGGTGTGAGTGAAGGAAGATGATGCCTTCTCCACCCCCCCAGTTGGGATCTAGGACCCAGGATATGGGACCAATGTGATAGGACAGTCTTTCTCTTTTAGGCTACTTTGCTCTCGTTGCATATCCACACAGAGAAAAGTCAGACGTATGAACTGTAGACTAATTCTTGACAAGTCACACCAGTATATCTGATTTTTTCTCCACTTTCTGGTATGCAGGAATTGGGCAGAACTAAAGCTGCAGCCTGTTCATTTTGACACAGATTTAAAGGGACCTTCTTGTCATTTAGAATATTACCCCCCAGCTTTTTTTGAGAAAGTACTTCCGAAACTAAAATCTTTTGGGTAAAGTATTCGCAATATTAAAACTAGTCAAAGATATAAAACCACGCAGTACATTTGTATAATAAAAAATGTGCTTTAGCAGCAACTGGAATGTAATCTTATAGGATAATAGGTCCTTCACTCTGGCCTGCTTATCAGTGAATGCCACATCCCATATACTGTTGAAACTAGAGGCCACTTTCCACTTCAGAAAAAAATGGCAAGATTTGAAGAATTTTTAGGTTTGCAGTTTTCTGAACTGCAAAGCAACAAGATCCCATTGTACTGTTCAAAAAAAAAATCGTGTTTTAAAATTCTTCAAGAGACACCTGACATGAAAAATGGTGTTATTATTGCTGCAATCATTTTAATATTTAGCTAAATACAAGCATCCCCTAGAAAACCCTGGGGAAAAATAATCCTCCTACTCTATTCTAACTTTCTGTGCTATTTCCTGAAATGGGGAACCCCATTTTGATATCCACGAAGCCTGCTATGAATTTGACAGCATTCCCTGGAATAGAATGATTTTACAGTTGGGAAATAGAATGAAGACAAATGAAAAGAACCATATAATTCTTTCACAGTGAATAAGCTAAGAGATGGCTTAGTAACAGTATTCAAGGGTATAAATGGTTAGTCTAAGAAAGATGATGACAAGCTTAACTTCCTTCCACTCAGGACAAAAGAAAATGGACTTAAAAATGCACAAGGAAAAATGTATTGTGTATGCACCGATAATTACATGCACAGATACATATTGGACATGCACGTATACATACATAAATACATGCAGAGTTTTCATAAAGCCTTTGTGTATGCTAATTTCTTTCCCTAGTGCATCTTAAAGTTAATAACCTAGTTTGGGATTACAATAGAAATAACCTATACAGAAGTTCGGAAGTGAATTTATTAATCTCCAGGACAACCGTATTATGCAGTCATGACAATGGACATTCATTGCAGGTCTTGTGACAAATTACACACATGGCTGCCATCGACAAGAAGATAATAACTTTGGCTATAGAATTAAATCTATATCACTTTTTGGAAGAAAATTCTTTCTTTTCTTTAAGTCTGGTCAAGTGAAGTAGTGGGAGTGGAGAAGGAACAAAGGAATCTGTAACTGGTTGTGATCAATTAGTTGTAAACACCACTGCACTCAGACCAACCTGGAAGAAAATTTCCTTTGAATTTATATGATGTGTATACATTGCTTCTGTCATACCTACAAACCCAAGTTATTAAACTTTAAAAAACTATAGCACGGCATTATGAAATACCTGTATATCTTTGTGTAGGAGAATATCTTAATATAAAGGTCAAGTCTAAAAGCAAATAAAAGTTTGAAAACTGGCCGGGTGCAGTGGCTCCTGTCTGTAATCCTAGCACTCTGGGAGGCTGAGGCAGGAGGATTACTTGAGGTCAAGAGTTCAGGATCAGCATGAGCAAGAGCAAGACACCGTCTCTACTATAAATAGAAAGAAATTACCTGGACAAGTAAAAATATATAGAAAAAATTAGCCGGGCATGGTGGCACATGCCTGTAGTCCCAGCTACTCAAGAGGCTGAGACAGGAGGATCGCTTGGGCCCAGGAGTCTCAGGTTGCTGTGAGCTAGGCTGATGCCACGGCACTCTAGCCCAGGGCAACAGAGTGAGACTCTGTCTTGAAAAAAAAAAAAAGTTTGAAAACTTTTATGTGTCCCAAGGAAATATTTTGTTTTGATGTTTTTAATTTCAATCTTTTTTTTTCAGTAATCATGTCATTTCCTAAAACTATTTAAAACTTGGTACCTTTTCTTAAATCTTCTTAAATGTATAATTCTTCCTCAACCTTCTTGGAAAGCTCCTCTTTCCTTCCATTCCCTTTAGGTATTTAATATTAAAAGATAACTAGGTCTCCCCCTATGTGGACGTAGGGTTAAGCCCAGTGGAAGAGGAAGACATTCAAAAAGATGGAAGAGCCAGAGCAAAAATACAGGAATATGGAACAATGTTAAATATTTAGGGAAATGCAGGTAACTGGGTATGGCTGAAGTACTGAGGCTTGTTTGGAGGACAGGAGGGGAAGATGGGGACACGATGCTGAATGATAGATAGAGCTGCAGGTATTCAGGGACGATGGCCTTGTTAGTCACTCTCTGAGGTTTGGAGGTTCTTCTCGAGGCAATGGGTAGCTAACGATGGATTTTAACCAGAGCAATTGGGTCACCAGATTAGGATTTAGAAAAATCACTCTGCCAACAGTGTGGAGGATTCACTGGAGGATAAACATGACTATAGACAGAAAAGACTATTTGGAAACTGACTTAAAGATATAATGAAGGGAATGGAAAAGGAGGAAGTTAGTCCAAAAGGAATTATGAGGAAAGAATCCATAGGACTTAGTATTAATTGAGTGAGAAGTTAAGTGAAGGAGTGGAATCTAGGATGACCCTGAAGGTTTTGAATTAAGAGACCAGGCATTTCATGGTACCATGTACTGAGACATGGTACCCAAAGAAGGGAAAATTTGTGGAGACATAAAGTAAATTAGTGGTTCCATAGGGCTGGGTGGAGGGACATAGGGAATTAGGGAGTGGGGAGTGATTAACTAAAGGATATAGAGTTTCTTCTTGTGGTGATAAAAAATATTCTAAAATTGACCATAATGATAGTGGTATATATTTGTGAATATATCCAAAACCATTAAATTGCATTCTTTAAGTGGGAAAATTTCATGTGAATTATACCTTAATAGAACTGTAATATCAATGGAAAAGAAGACAAACTTTCTAAAATAATTTAAGGAGGTTTATTCTGAGCCAAATAATAAGGATCATGGCCCAGAGCCATGCCCAAGAATCCTTGAGCAAGTGGACTCACTGTGGCTGGGTTACAGTTTGGTTTTATACATTTTAGGGAGACAGAGATTACAGGCTAAGTCATAAGTCAATACATGGAAGGCAAACATTGGCTTGGCCCAAAAAGGTAGAATATCTCAAAGTGGGGGCTTACAGGTCATAGGTGGGTTTAGGGATTAAGGCAGGACATCTTGAAGCGAGGGTTTACAAGTCATAGGTGTATTTAGGGATTCTTTAGTTGACAATTGGCTGAAAGACTTAGGCTTTATCCAAAAGACCAGGAATTAGCAGAAAGGAATGCTTGAGTTAAGACAAGGGTCTCCTATCTTTTATGTGATGCTATACTAGGATCAGGCTGGGAATAAACCACATCGTAAAAACCTATTTACAGAGATTTTATCATTTGTAGGTGTGACTCACCAAGCCCCCTTAGAAAAGAATTTTTTGGGCAAAGAAAAAGATCAGAGTTCAGTCCTCAGTTATCAACAGCTAAAAAAAAAAAAAAAGAGCAAAACACAGATTTCCCTGAAGAAGAAAAAACATGCCTGTGGATATATATGCTTCAGTTCCTGCAAGAGAGTTTGCAACCTGGTGACATGCCCTCTGGATTTGGGACTTGCCGGAGCCTACATAGGCTGATTCCTTGAAATAAATCAATAGGTAGATAGTGTGTAAAGAAAAAATACAAACCTCAGGAACCCCCAAAATTAATTATGCCAAAAGGGAGAACTGAGTCACACAAGCACGGCCACCCACTCACCCAATGAGGCAGGAGAGTCCTCTTTTAAGAAATGAAGAAGCTTAGAAAATGATTAAAGAGTTGTTTGGCAGGCAGGGTAAGGGAGGGAGAAAGGAAACCTTTTGGGCAAGGTGGTCCTGTTATGCAGCCTCATGATAACAGCCCCCAGGGAAACGTTTTTATTCAGACCTTTACGGTGTCAGATTCCCAGCAAACCAGTCCCAGATCAAACAGGCAGGGCCTGGCTGCATTTAACAACCCAAAACATTCTCTACAGATGCAAATCTCTCCTCCAGACTCCCCACCTGCACAGCCTAATAGCATTTTTCCTGTTTGCCCACAGCCATCTCAAAATATGTCAAGGAAATGTATCTTGGGTAAAATATTTATTTCCTTCAGCCCTAGAAAACCTTTCAAAATATACAGCCCCTATAAAATGAGGGCACATCAATTATAATCTTAGGACCATAGCCTAAACAAACTCTCAAATGTCAATTACAAGTTTATCTCCACATATGCAAACCCAGGAAAAGATACGATCACTCTGCTACCCGCCCTGGAATGACACAACTTGACTATTTCTATTACCCTGTTTTTGAATGTTCATGGTATCCTATGTAAATTTACTGAGCACCCAATAGAACTTCACAAGAATACACCCCTCCCCATTTTTCTGTCCACTCTTTTTGATTTAAATGCAAAGGTCTCTAACCCTTCTAAGAGCCCAGCACACAACAGATACTCTGTAGGCTGTGCTTTTCCAGGGCAAATCCTTAAAATCTTGATTTTAATAAACCTCAGTTGAGCGAGACTCTCGTTTTCTGTCACTTATTATTTAACAGTAGAGATTTCTCTCTCTCTTACTGATTGTGATTTCTCTATCTCTAACTGGCAGAACGCTGACAAATATAGATTTTGCAAGTGATTGGAAGGAGGAATGCTGCTGCAATAAATACCTAACACTGTGGCAGAGGCTTTGGAATTGGGATATGGGTAAAGGCTGAAGGAATTGTGAGATGCTTGACAGAAAATCCTAGATTGCCAAGCAGAGATAGCTAGTGGAAATATGAATGCTAAGGGTGCTTCTGGTGAGATTTCAGAAGAAAATGAGGAATATGTTATTGGAAACTGGAGGAAAGATAAACCTTCTTAAAAGAGGCAGAAATTGGCTACATTGTGTTCTACTTCGGAAAAGCAGAACTCGTAAGAGATGAACCTGAAAATTTCGCCGAAGACATTCCCAAGCAAAATGTTGAAGGTGCTGCCTGGTTTCTTCTTGTTGCTTATAGTAAAATGCAAAGGAAAAAAGATAACTTGAGGAAGCCAAAAGTTAAGCAAAGATGAACCAAGACTTGATGATTTGGGAGGTTCTTAGCCTGTCTATATTGCAAAAGATGCTAAAATTAGGAAATCCATTATCAAGAAAGCCTATTCTAAAGAGAAAGCCAAGAGTGTATCTGGACAACCTTTTGCTAAAGAAATTAGGTATGTGATCCCTGGATTCAATCAACCATCTTAGCAGAATCCAAGAATAGACATTAGGGTATCCAGGAAGGTCTGTAGAGAACCCTCTTGTCTGATGGTGTAAATCCCCTTGGCATGCACTGGAAGCTCACAGGGCATCTGGGAATATTATGCTAGCAAAATCATGATGAGCTTGGAGTGAAAGGAACCAAGACTGGACAAAAGAAAAAAGGTTGTCAGACTCTTAAAATTCTGCAGGCAGGAAATGGGCTTATAGAGCTATTTAGCTACAAATGTGTGCTATTCAAGAAAACAGAAGAACTCAGAGGGCAAAACTGCTGTTGGCCCAGAGGCAGAGGCCAATGGAGCCACTGCCAGGGGCACAGAGCACAATAGAACTGCCCGAGGGCACAAGGGTGACAGAGCCACAGGCAAAGAGTGCAGAGCCACGAGCCACGGATTATTCTCAGGCATTGAAATCTAATGAAACTAGCCCTGCCATATTTCAAACTTGCTCGGTACTGATGACCCCTTAAATTGCTTCCAATTTTTCTCTTTTGTAATAGAGATACCTATATTATATCCATGCCATCATTGTATTTTGAAAGCAACTACTTGTTTTCTAGGTTCATAGGTCTACACGTGGAGAGGAATTTTGGCCCAAGGTAGATCATACCTGTTAGGTCCCCAGCCGAGAGACACACGGAGCTTCTTCACGTGTAGCAAAATGCTGTTTATTCTGAACACCTGGTGCAGGTGGGTGGAGGCGAAAAGAGTCCACCCTGAAGGAGGGGAAAGCCTTGGGTTTGATAGAGGGTTTCTCAGGGGAGTGTGTACCTGGGCCAGAACAGCTGCTGGAATAAAACATTTTTTTAAACAATCAAATTCTGGGACCCCTACATCAGTCTCATCCTGTAGAGATAAGCAAGGGGGGTAGCTTCGTTCTCATCAGTGGAGATAGGAATGCTGGCTGCAGCTGTCTGTTAGACTTACAATGTCTGGGGACTCTCCAGACTCCTGCAGCTATTGTTTTACCAACCTTAGTTTTCCATCAACCACGTTGCATCCTATACAATGTAGCAATTCACTTGAATTTTTTTGTTTCCCAGTGCATATAGACATTATGTTTACACAATACTGTAGTACAGTGCAAACATAACTATTAAGTGTGAATTAGCATTATGTCTAAAAAGGAATGTACCTACCTAAGTTAAAAATAACTTTATTGCCAAAAAATTGCTAATAATTATCTGCTCCTTCTGAGAATTGTAATTTTTCTATTTTTACTGGTGGAGGGTCTTGCCTCAATGTTGACGGCTGCTGACTGATCAGGACAGTGAATGCTGAAAGTCGGGTGGCTCTGGCAATTTTTTTTTTCTCACAGATTTTATTTTATTTTTTTCTGTTACTCCCCAATTCTTAGTAGTGGAATTTTTTTGTATATTTATTTTAGCGTATTATGGGGGTACAAGTGTTAAGGTTACATATATTGCCCGTGCCCCCCTCCGCCCTCGAGTAAGAGCTTCAAGCGTGTCCATCCCCCAAACGTTGCACATCTTACTTGTTGTGGTTGTATATACCCATCCCCTCCTCCCCCCTCCCACCCTCCCGACACCCGATAAATGTTACTCCTATATGTCCACTTAGGTGTTGATCTGTTAATACCAATTTGCTGGTGAGTACATGTGGTGCTGGTTTTTCCATTCTTGAGATACTTCACTTAGAAGGATGGGTTCCAGCTCTATCCAGGAATATACAAGAGGTGCTATGTCACCATTGTTTCTTAAAGCTGAGTAGTACTCCATGGTGTACATATACCACATTTTATTAATCCACTCATGAATTGATGGGCACTTGGGTTGTTTCCACAGCTTTGCAATTGTGAATTGTGCTGCTATAAACATTCGAGTGCAGGTGTCTTTTTCCTAAAGTGACTTTTGATCTTTTGGGTAGATGCCCAGTAGGGCAATTTCTTAAAATAAGACAAGGATGAAGTTTGCTGCATAGATTGACTCTTCCTTTCACAAAAGATTTCTCTGTAGGACATAATGCTGTTTTGTTACAGCAAGTGTTACCACAGGTGGCCCGGAGGACAAACCGAGCAGCACACAGAGAGTTGGAGAGTCAGAGAATCACTGTATTCAGCCTCGGGTTCAGAGGGGTCTCACCACCAAATTCTGAACCCTGTCTACCTGATTTTTCCTACTTTTATTAAGTTGGAGTGGTCCTTGGGGTGGGGTCTCAGGTGGCTAACACGTGGCCAGGTAATAGGTCAGTTGATGTGTCAGGTACTAGGTTAGTATTATGCTGATGCGTGTCTTCTGTGGGGTCTCAGGTGGCTCAAGCACCAAGTAATAGATGGGGGTTTTCCTTATCAGTTTGATAGCATTTTACCTACAGTAGAACTTCTTTCAAAATTGAAGTCAATCCTTTTAAACACTGCCACTGCTTTATCAAGTACTTAATTGATAATATTCTAAATCCCTTGTTCTCGTTTCAACAATGTTTACAGCATCTTCACCCGGAGTAGATTCCATCTCAAGAAACCACTTTCTTTCCTCCTCCATGAGAAGTTCATTAAAGTGTTCTTATGAGATTGTGGCAATACAGCCATATCTTCAGGCTCCACTTCTAATTCCAGTTCTCTTGCTATTTCCACTACATCTGCAGCTAATCCCTCCACTGAAGTCTTGAACCCCTCAAAGTCACCCGTGAAGGTTGGAATCAACTTCTTCTAACCTCCTGTTACTGTTGATTTTGAAGGAGCTCAGGAAATTTTACCTAAAATATGACTCCTTGGTATAAAAAGTATTTTGAGTTACAGGCCCTTCAAGATCAAAAAGTATTGGAGGCCAGGTGCAGTGGCTCACACCTGTAATCCTAGCACTCTGGGAGGCTGAGGTGGGTGGATTGCTCAAGGTCAGGAGTTCGACCTGAGCAAGAGTGAGACCCGTCTCTACTATAAATAGAAAGAAATTAATTGGCCAACTAATATATATAGAAAAAAATTAGCCGGGCATGGTGGCACATGCCTGTAGTCCCAGCTACTCGGGAGGATGAGGCAGGAGGATCGGTTGAGCCCATCAGTTTGAGGTTGCTATGAGCTAGGCTGACGCCATGGCACTCACTCTAGCCTGGGCAGCAAAGTGAGACTCTGTCTCAAAAAAAGAAAGTATTGGAAAGGGCTTTGCCTCTATCTGCATAGATTGGACTGACAGATCAAAGGTTTAAAAGAACAATGGACTTCCCTTCCTCTCCCATTATTCAATATATTGCAGGAACAAAGATCAAGAATGCAATCAAACCTGGCCCAAATAATTTAAAACATAATGCCTGTCTCTCAGTTCAATTTACAAGTCAATCTGTTTTCCCCAACCATTCATCCTCCATAGTAACCACACTGCTCATCTCTCCCTTCCTTCTAAAAGTTGTGTATAAAAGTAACTGAACTTCACTGGGATATTGGGTGATCATTCTGTGATTCTCCCCATGCACATGGTAAATAAATCCTTTCTCTTATTAATCTGCCTTAATTGTAAGCTGATCTTTCAGCAAACTTTCAGGAGAAAAGGCAAGTTTCCTTTAATCCCTACAATATTTTGATCTCCTCCCATGAATCACAAATGTTCTTAATGGAACCCAGAATGATGAATGATTTCCAGAAAGTTTTCAATTGACTTTGCCCCAGATCCATCTGAGGAACCACTATCCACAGCAGCTATAGCCTTATGAAATGTATTTCTTAAATAATACTTGAAAGTCACAAGTACTCCTTGATCCATGGGCTGCAGAATGGATGTTGTGTTAGCAGACATTAAACACACACACACACACACACACTAATCTCCTTGTACATCTCCATCAGAGCTCTTGGGTGTCTAGGTGCATTGTTAGTGAGCAGTAATATTTTGAAAGGAATCTATTTTCCTGAGCAGTGTATCTTAATGGTGAGCTTAAAATAATGCACCATGCTGTAAACAGGTGTGCTGCCATCTAGACTTTGTTGTTCCATTTATAGAGCACAGGCAGAGTAGATTTAACATAATTCCTCAGGACCCTAGTATGTTCAAAAAATAGTGAGTATTGGCTTTAACTTAAGTCACCAGCTGCATTAGCCCCTAACAAAACAGTCAGTCTGTCCTTTGAAACTTTGAAGCCAGGCACTGACTTTTCCTCTTTGGCTATGAAAGTCCTAGATAGACAAGGCAATGTTGTGGCTGGTTTGATCTTCTATCCAGACCACTCAAACCTTCTCCATATCAGCAATAAGGCTGTTTCACTTCTTGTCATTTGTGTGTTCACTGGAGTAGTACTTTTAATTATCTTCGAGAATATTTCCTTTGCATTCATTCGCAACTTGTCTAAGTGTTTGGCACGAGAGGCCCAGCTTTAAGTCCAACTCAGGGTCTCACATGGCTTCCTCACTAAGCTTAATTGTTTCTGGCTTTTGATTTAAAGTGAGAAACTTGTGACTCTTCCTTTAACTTGAACATTTAGAGGCCATTGCAGAGTTATTAACTGGCTTAATTTCAACATTGTTGTGTCTCAAGAAATACGGAGGCCTGAGGAGAGGGAGAGAAATGGGAGAAAGGACGGTCGGTGGTGTAAGGTTTTTCGGCGGAGGCGAGAAGAAAATAGGGAGGGGCGGGGGGGGACAAACCACGTGGCTTTATTATACACTTGAGGACAAGGTTCTGGGGCCCCAAGAGAGGGGGGCCCCAAAAGTCGCCGCTGTTCAAAGGGGCTGAGGCCTTTTATACCCTTTAGGCCTGGCTAGGGACTTTTGGCAGGAAGAGCCAGGGATTTCTGGAGGGGTTGGAGGTATTTGTGGAATCCAGGAGCCAAAATGGGTGGACTTCTGGGTGTGGTTCCTCTCAGCGGGGCCTGGCAGTTTTGTCCTTGGCGGGTCTGGTCTCCTGAGCCTTTTCTTTTTTGATCTGGGGAAGGGAGGGGGCCCGGCACCAGCCTTACAGGTGGAGCAGTCAGAACACACAACGTCTATCTATTAAGTTCAGTCTTCTATGGCCACTGTTTGTGGTGACCCAAACAATTACAATAGTTACGTCAAGATCACTGATCACAGATCACCATTACAGATATAATAATAATGAAAAGGTTTGAAATATTGTCAGAATTACCAAAATATGACAGAGAGACACAAAGTGCACACATACTGTTGGAAAAATGGCACTGATAAACTAACTCAAATGCCGGGTTGCCACTAACCTTCAATTTGTAAAAAACACAGTATCTGCAAAGTGCAATAAAGAGAAGCACAATGAAACAAGGTGTGCCCATAGCTTGATTTCAGACTCCTGGGCTCCAGAACTGTGACGGAATAAATTTCTGTTAAGCCACCAAGTTTGTGGTAATTTGTTATTGCAGCCCTAGGCAACTAACGCCCTTCCTTGGCAAGAATGAACTCTATGGCCAGGTAGCACTCTTTTCCCAGCCCATCACTCCCCTCTAATAACCTACACCTAGATGCTACATCCAATTCTTTGCCACAGACTCACCTCTGCATTGTGGAAATTTTGTTCTCAAGTGTCCCATGGTGCTTTCCAGCAACCGGTCTTAGTTGGAGCCATCTCATAGAACAGACATGATTTTGTATATTTGAATGTCAGTAGGAAGATGCAGTGGTCAGGGTACCAGCCGATTTCCTCCCAAGAGAATCCTCCACTCCTATGTAAATTTGTGGATGCAAGGGAGATCTGTTGGGAAGAAAACACCCAGTTCCAGGTGCCAGAGCACTAAACCCAAATAAATGGATGCAACGCTCCAACCCCTACAATATCTGAATTCCAAAACCTACTGTTATCTCAATATGGGGGCCCATTTAATTTTAACTGTACTTTACCTTTGACATATCATGATTATGATTATAATAGGCTAGTGCCTTGGGCTGTAAACTTAAGACATAGCTCCTGTCTTCTGGGAATTAATAATCTAGGTGGCATAATATTTATTATCATAATAATCATTTATAAATGATAAATAGATGGTAGACTAAAATATACTAGGCACTCTGTTAGGCACACACACATAAAAGCCTCTCTTGGTTAGGATATATTAGAACAGAAGAGATGGAGATTTTAGTAGTTTAAAGGATACCTTCTTATCCTATTGACTGCTTAAATTTCTTATTTTATGTATGTGTTACTTTTTGATAATTAACAGTTCTTTAGAGGCAAAAGAATTAAGGCAATTATTATACTTGGCATATGACAATATGGGATCCATTTTATGGATCAACATTGGGGTTTATTTAGCATAATGTTTAACAAAGCTCTCAGGAGACACAGCATGGGAAATGGAATCGTCCTCTCTGACTTCAGTCTCAGAGGTTTGGTATTTAGCCCAGCTTCAGAGCCATTTATGATTCTGTGACTCATAAACATAAACATTTATTTTTAACTAATATTCAAAATGCTTCAGATAAACTGGATGCTGTAACAGCTGCTCTTTTGAATGTCATTCCATAATGAGAATGAGAACCATTCCTGAATCAATAGATAATCATCACATGCTTTATTCTTCTGATACTAGGGACATTTTATCTTCCTCTTGCGCTTACCAGGTATATTTTGTAGAAATAAGACCTGTCCATGGGGGGCCAGGCACGGTGGCTCATGCCTGTAATAATCTAGCTCTCTGGGAGGCCAAGGCAGGAGGATCACTTGAACTCAGGAGTTTGAGACCAGCCCCAGCAAGAGTGAGACCCCTATCTTTACTATAAATAGAAAACGTAGCCAGGCGTGATAGCATGCACTCACCAGTTACTCAGGAGGCTGAGGCAGGAGGATTGCTTGAGCCCAAGAGTTTGAGGTTGCTGTGAGCTACGATGATGCCATGGCACTCTACCCAGGACTACAAAGCGAGACTCTGTCTCAAAAAAAAAAAGACTTGGCTGGGTATTGCAGAAAAAAACAAAGAACTTTTTAAACAACAGAACTTCACTTACCCCTTAAACCTAAAAAAGAAGTCTTATGCAGATGAAGCAGACCCACCACCGAGAATCTTCAAAGTCTTTAGAGGCCTAGCTCATTGTATCCTCCTTCTCAACTATCCTAAAGCCGTGGCTTCCATTCCCAACGTTTATCCACAGTTCCAACATAACTGGTTAATTCCAGTGGTCACATCCCCATGAAGAAGGAAGAAAAGAAAGAATGCCCATCTCTTCATTTATAAGGAGCCTTCCTAAAAGCCCTCTAAACACTTCCACTTACATCTCATTGGCCGCACCAATCTGCAAGGAAGGCTGGAAAATGCAGTTTTCAGCGGGGCCCATTTTGAGAATTTGGTTACTAAGGAACAAAAGGATAATAGATTTGAGGAAACCATCAGCAGCCTGTGACACAGCGGAGTATCTATATTCACCATAAGCCAGCTTCTGAAGGTCAGACTTAGAGTCACAATGATTGTGCAAAATACACCTCTCACTGTGACACTTAACAATTTATGTTCTATTCGTCATCTTGCTTCAGCAACTGCAATCCAAAAAAGTGAAGGATTCGTCACTTTTGTTATAAAATAATTTTATACATTAAATTTTTGGTATTTAAATAAAGATAATTCTAACAAGGTGGAAAAAAAGATAGTAAGTCCAAGAGTTTTTTAAGAAGTCCTTTGGACAAGGTGCTGTGTTAGGGCCTTCTTGATAAGAACATAGTAGAGATCAATATTGAGTCATCATCCTTTGCTGTGTTTTCAGGCAAGTCCGGGTATGTCTGTCAAGTTGATGGAGTAGCCTGATAAAAGTCTGTTTTTTGGGGGGTCCTGAAGTACTTAGTGGCAGGAATGGAGACAAGCATGACAGGGCTGACCTCAGAAGTCAGAGAATGGGGACACTGAGAACAACATGGTTGGGACTGAGAAAATCCGTTCCCAACACTGTCCCCTTGATGCAAGTCTGTATCCTAACGAGAAAGAAAACTGTGAGTAAAAACTGAAAAATTTCTCTCCAAACTCTCTAACACTTTGGGGCCCAAGCTGTACTGCCTCAGGACACATCAAACACTAAGCAACTTACAGGAAGGATGGCATCTTCTCCGGTTCCGCAGTGGGCCACCTCAAAGCTCTGTCATTCTGAGAGAGTGGTAAGGTTGCCAGTGTACAACTGATACGTCCAACACCCAAGGGTGGAACAGCACTGGCTGACAGAGAACCTCCTGGCTGCCACTCCGCCAGGCCCAGTTGTTTGACCAAGCAGGTATATGGCACTTCTCACAGTGTAGCAGAGGGCCGGTTGAGAAGCACTGTCTGCCCCACCTAGAGAAGTGAAAATAGTCACAAAGAGGGAAACTACTGTGCCCACAAGAGCAGTGAGGATATCAGGAGACAAAGGTGAGATATCCCCCTGGGCTGCTGGAATGTAACAGAGGGTGAGAGACTGCTGGCAGGACTTTCTATGGGTCTAAATACTTGCCTGGTTAGTGGTTTGTAGCTAGGATAATTTGAATTGCGTATGTATTTTTCCTGGCAAGAATACTCCTATATCAAAACTGCAAAATAATTTAAGAGAATATTATAATGATAAGATTGTGATATGACTACATCGAGCTGTCAGCACAGTAAAGCTTTGAGGTAGCCTATTGTGGAATTGGGGAACTATTCAGGAAGGGGGATATAGGTTTTTGCTGCATAGTAAATACCAAATACAGAGTTTAAAGACATCTTTATTTCACGTCATCCAAAAAATATTTATTATACATCTATCATATGCACTATGCTAATTGGTAGGGATACAGTGTGAATCACAAAGATGTGACTGGTAGAGTCTAAGTGAAGCCAGTATCAGATATGGGCCATAGAAGCTAGCCATTCAAGTTAGACTGCCCCAAGAGATTCACCAACATATTACATTTACTCCAAAGAACAAGTATATTTGGTTACACAGGCAGATTGAATTATTGTTCCTATTTTTTCACTTCCTTCTTCTTATATAATCATATGTCATATAACCTTTTCATATGACTTTTTAAAACATGTTTGAAGTATAATTTAGTATACCATAAAATTCAACTATTATAAGTATATAGTTCAACAATTTTGGGTAAATTTATACAATAACAGAACTATCACTATAGTGCAGTTTTGTTTATTTATTTATTTTTTGAGACAGAGTCTCACTCTGTTGCCTGGGCTAGAGTGCCGTGAATCAGCCTAGCTCACAGCAACCTCAAACTTCTGGGCTCAAGCAATCCTCCTGCCTCAGCCTCCCAAGTAGCTGGGACTACAGGCATGCGCCAACATGCCCGGCTAATTTTATATATATATATATTTTAGTTGGTCAATTAATTTCTTTCTATTTTTAATAGAAACGAGGTCTCGCTCTTGCTCAGGCTGGTCTTGAACTCCTGAGCTCAAATGATCTGCCCACCTGGGCTTCCCAGAGTGCTAGGATTACAGGCGTGAGCCACTGCGCCCGGCCAGTGCAGTTTTAGAACCCTTCTCTTATCCCAAAAACTTTTCTCATGCTGTCTGTAATCAATCCCTTCTCCCACCTACAGCCACAAGTAATCATATCTCCATTGTTTTTCTTTTTTAAAAATTTCATGTAAGTGGAATCATATAATATGAAGTCTTCTGTGTCTGGTTTCTTTCATAATGGTTAATTATGATTTTGAGATTTGTTCCTGTTGTTGCCTGTACTAGACTTCATTCCTTTTCGTTGCTGAATAGTATTTCATTGTATAGATACATCACATTTTGCTTATCCATTTCTTAGATGGTTAACATATGGATTGTTTCCAAATTTTGGCTATTAAAAATAATGCTGCTATGACTGTTCACTGCAAGAATTTGTATGTCTTCATTTCTTCTGAGCAGATAATGAGGAGTGGAATTGGCAGGTAGTATGGTAAGTGCAGTATGTGTACAATTTGCCAGGAAACTACTATACTATTTTCCTAAAGTGGGTGTAACATTTTCCATTTCATGAGCATTAATAAGGATTTCAGTTCATCCAACACACAACATTGTCAGACTTCGATAACAGCCATTCTAGTGGGTCTCCAGTGGTATTTCATCATGGTTTTAATTTGTCTTTCTTAAATGTTGTCATCTTTTTATGTGCTTACTAGTCATTTGCATGTCTCCTTTGATGAAACACCTATTGAAATTTTCTGCATACTTTTAATTGGGTTTTTTGTCTTTTTATTATTGAGTTATAAGAGTTATTTATGCATTCTTAATGTCTTTTATCAGATATGTGAATTAAAAATATTTTCTCATAGTCTGTGGATTGTGTTTTTATTTTACTGATGGTGTCTTTAAAGAGTAAAACATCTAAATTTTGACAAGATCTAATTTATCTATTTTGTCATATTTTGTCAGATCTAAGAAATCTTTGCATAACCTAAGTTCATGCAAATTTTCTCTTATATTTTCTTCTAGGAATTTTATAGTTCTTGCTCTTACATTCAGCTCTCTGATCCATTTTGAATTATTTTGTATGTGTGTACATTGTAAAGTAAGGGTCAAAGTTTATTTTTTTAAATTTGCATGTCAAAATCCAATTATCCCAACACAACTTGTTGAGAAGACTATCTTTTTCCAATTGAATTATGCTTGCACCTTTTATGAAAATCAGTTCACCATAAATGTTAGAGATTATTTCTAGTTTCATTGATCAATGTTTATCCTTATACCAATACCACATTCTCTAATGACTGTAGCTGTATAGCAAATTTGAAATAAGCTAGTGTAAATTTTCAATTTAATATTTCTTTTTCAAAATTGTTTTTGCTCTTTGTATTTCCATATAAACTGTACACTCAACTTGCCAAATTCTATAAGAAAAAGCCTGCTGAAATTTTGATAGTGATTATGTTAAATCTATAGATCATTTTCAGAAAAATTGCCATCTTAACAATATTGAGTCTTACAATCCAAGAACATGGTATATCTTTCCATTAATTTGGGTCTTCTGCAATCACTCTCAGCAATGTTTTATAATATTTTAGTGCATAGGTCCTGTACTTCTTTTGTTATATCTATTCCTAAGAATTTTTTCTTTTTGACACTTTTGTGTATGGAATTTCTTAAATTTATTTTCAAATGTTTCATTGCTAGGATAAAGAAATAAAATTGATTGTTTCATATTGATTTTATATCCTGCAGCCTTGCTAAACTCACTTGTTAGTTCTAACATGTACATATCTACATATAATCTTAGGATTTTCTACATACAAAATCATAAAGGTCTTTAATTGATTTTCCTTGCTTTGGCACACAGGCTAGAACATTCAGTAAAATGTCAAATAGAAGTAGTGAGGGTGTACAACCTGGCTTATTCCCAATCTCAGTGGGAAAGCTTTTAAAACTGTCATTTACAATAAAATATAATGTTAGCTGAAGGTTTTTCATACATACCCGTTATCAGGTAGAGGAAGTTAATTTCTATTCCTAATTTGTTGAGAGATTTTAATCATAAATGGGTATTATATTTTGTCAAAAGCTTTTTCTGTCTACTGAGAAAATTGTATAGCTTCATTCTATTAATATAATGTATTTGATTAATTGATTTTCAGATGTAAAATTATTCTTGCATTTCAGTGATAAATTCTACTTGGAATTGGTATATAATGCTTTGTTTATGTTGCTGGTGGTTTCAATATGCTAATATTTTGTTAAGGATTTCTGCATCTATGTCTATTAGAAATAACTTCTTGTTTACTTTTCTTGTGATAATAATTGTCTATCTTTGCTATCACACTAATACTGAAAAGTTAGGAAGGGTTCCCTTCTTCTTTTTCCTGAAAACATTTGTATAGGGTTGGTATTATTTCTTCTCTAAATGTTTAATAAAGTTTACTAGTAATGTCATCAAACTTGAATTGCTAGCTTCTGTGGCCCACATGGCACAGTGGAGAAGTCTAGGCTTTTAATATATCTATCACATAAATAGTATACATTGCACCCAAGAGGTAATTTTTCATCCTGCACCTCTCTTCTAGCCTCCCCTTTCAAAGTCTCCAATGCCATTAAGTCACTCTGTATGATCATGCATACACATTGCTTAGCTCCCACTTATAAGTGAGAACATGCAGAATTTGGATTTTTTTCCTGGGTTACATCACTTAGAATAATGGTCTCCTGTTACATTCAAGTTACCTCAAAATGCATTATTCCATTGTTTTTGATGACTGAATAGTATTCCATAGTGCACACATACACACACACACACACACACACACACACACACAATTTTCTTTATCCACTCATCCATTGGTGGGCACTTAGGTTGATTCCATATCTTTGCAATGCTGAATTATACTGTGATAAACATGTAGGCACAATTGTTGTTTTATAAAATGATGTCTTTTCCTGGGGTAGATCCCCAGTAGTGAGATGCTGGATCAAATGGTAGATCTCTTATTAGTTCTTTGTGAAATCTCCATACTGTTTTCTATAGAGGTTGTACTAATTTACATTTCCACCAAGAGTGTACAAGTATTCCCTTTTCACTACATCCATGCTAGCTAGCATCTACTGTTTTTGACTTTTTGATGATGGACATTACAAAAGGGGTAAGGTGGTAACTCATTGTAGTTTTAATTTGCATTTCCCTGATGATTAGTGACGTTGATCATTCTTTCATTTGTTTATTGGCCATTTGCCTATCTTCTTTTGAAAAATGTCTGTTCACATCCTCAGCCCATTTTTTAATGGTATTATTTGTTTTTTCCTTGCTGATTTATTTGAGTTTCTTATAGATTCTGGAAATTAGGCCTCTATCAGATGTATAGTTTGAAAATGTTTTCTCCCATTCCATAGGTTGTCTATTTACCCAGTTGATTATATCTATTGCTGTGCAGAAGCTTTTTAGTTTAATTAAGTCCCACTTATTTATTTTTGTTTTGTTGTATTTGCTTTTGGTATGTTAGTCATAAATTCTTTACCACCTAGGCCAATGTTGATGATACTTTTTCACAGGTTTTCTTCTAATATTTTAATGGTTTCAGGTCTCACATTTAAAGCTTTAATCCATCTTGATTTAATTTTTGTATATGGTGGGAAATAGGGATCTAGTTTCATTTTTCTTCATGAGGCTATCCAATTTTCCGAGAACCATTTATTGAATGGGCATCTAGCATACACTGGGCATCCTTTCCCCAGTGTATGCTTTTGTCTGCTTTGTTGAAGATCAGTTGGTTGTTTCTGGCTTTATTTCTGGGTTCTCTATTCTGTTTCATTGGTCTATGTGTCTACTTTTATACCAGTTCAATGCTATTTTGTTTACTATTGACTTGTAGTATAATTCAAAATCAGGTAATGTGATATCTCCAGATTTATGCTTTTTGCTTAGGATTGCTTTGGCTAAATTACTGGATGCTTTCATCTCATAGCTTGTAACTTTCACTTTGACTTTGGCCAGACTGATGACTATATGCCTTGGTGATGTTGTATTTGGAATGAATCTTACAGGAATTTGTTGAACTTCTTATATCTGGCTGTCTAAATCTCTAGCAAGACCAGGGAAGTTTTCCTACATTCTTCACTCAAATAGGTTTTCCATGCTTTTTGCTTTTTCTTCTTCTCCCTCAGGGATACCCATGATTCTTATTTGGGGGCATTTTATATAATTTTATATTTCTTGGAAATTTTGTTAGTTTCTCTTTATTCTTTTTTCTTTATTTTTAACTAGGTTAATTTAAAAGCCTTGTCTTCAAGCTCTGAAATTCTTTATTTTTCTTGTTCTAATCTGTTATTAAAACTTTCCACTATATTTTGAAATTTCCTAAATGACTCTCATTTCCAGTTGTTTGGTTATTTTTTAATTATATATCTCTTTAGTGAATTTTTCATTCACGTTCTCAATTATTTTTTCATTTCTTTGTGTTTGTTTTCAACTTTCCTAACAATTCCATTGAGCTTATTCACAATACATATTTTGAATTCCATATCTGAAATTTCAAACATTTCCTTTTGGTTGGATTCCATTGCTGGAGAGTTAGTGTGATCCTTTGGGGGTTTTGAGAGAACCTGTTTTTTCATATTGCCAGCATTCTTATGCTGGTTCCTTCTCATCTGGAACCTCTTCCCTCAGCTCAAAACAAGCTTTGCAGTGCACCTGTTCTCCCCTGCTGGGAACTCTGCTGCTCAGCACAGAGAGCAAGCGATGCACTGCCTTTTACTTGTACCCATGTGGTGTTGCTGGCAATTTGGGTCACCTGTACCTCAGACCCCTGGAAGAGTGTTTAGGTACCAGTGGTGGTAAACTAGGTTAGGGAGTCCCCAGAACTCAGGCACCTGGATGGTGTGCTTGAGTCCTTTGGGGATTGTACCAAGATCAGGATAGAAAATTTGTTCTTAAGCCTCCCTGAGTTCAGGTGCTGGCTGTGATCATGAGGAGTGGGGTGATCTCCTGTTCCAAGACAATGCTCAGGTAGGAGTAGGGTGGATGAGGGATGGGTCCTTCTTGTCAAAACTAGCAGAAGTAGGCAGCTGTGGGACACACATGCCATTCACATCTCCCTCTCTTGGCAGTGACAGTTGTCTCTGTCCTTCAAGTGCACAAAAGCCCCCAGATTCCCACCCCCCTCCCTGACCTCGCTGCAGCACAGGTGGTGGGGGCAGTTCAACCCAGGGCTATTAGACTGACTGTGGGCTGAGAGTGAAATGTTTCAGCAGAGGAGGTGTGGTTGTGCCATGGACTTCCACCTCCAGGGAAGGTAGGCTTCTCCCAGAATAGACATGCAGCTCTGGGAGAAGATTGTTAACCCCACCCTTCCTCAGTGGAGGTGGTAGCTTTAGTCCTTGGGGATCAGGAAAGCACTTGCTGTGGCTTTTTAGAGGGAAGGGAGTGTGCCCCAAGCTCTGTGGAATCCTGGGTGTAATAGGTGCTCTGTTAGAGGTGGGGCACACACTCCCAAGTGCCCTGGCTTAATCTTCCCCTGTGCAACCCTCACCAGTCCCAAGCAGAAACAGCCATGGCTGCCTCAGCAGCAGTGGGTGGAGGAAGAAAAGAGGAGGAGAAGGCCCCACATGGTAGGTAGCTGGTGCCCTGGTCCCCTTTGTCCTAAGGGGTCCTCTGGCATGCTGCACTCTCCTCTCGACTGGAAGTGGCCCTCCCTGAATACCCAAAGTCCAGGAGACCCACAGTCCGCCTGGGACCCATCAGTCTTCCAAAGCTTCTGCTGTCTGAGTGGATGCTAGGGACTATTGTTTGTGGATCCAGTAATGTAGAGACCCAGGGGCTGAGATTCCTGAGTTGGAACAGCTGTGAAAATACTGCCTGTCTGTGAAGAAAGGGAAATGAGCCACACCTTCCCTGCAGAACCCAAGCACGGTGAGCAGAGTACTATTGGGGATATTCCCCCCTCACAAGTCTCGATCTGGCTGTCCTGCAGCTCACCTGCACCAAAAGCTCATGCATGGGAGCAGAGGCAACCATGGAAGCCTTAGGTGGTTGGAGGAGGGGACATCCCTATCTCCATGTCCCTTCCTTGGCTGTCCAGGTTTAAACTCCCAAAATGGTGCCTTGGGCCTGTGACCAGAGAAGATGGGTCCTCTTCCAGGCAAACAGTGCAGGAAAGATGCTGGTGAGTGCCATCCACTCATGTCTCAGTCTCACTTCAGCTTGTAGCAGGGCAGTGGGAATTGTCCTAGAAGTGGATAGAAGAGCTTGGGCTCCCCTGCTCCTCCTCAGCTAGGCAGGGCTGTGTGAGCCTGAAATCAGCCCAAGGGTGGGGAACTGCTTAGATTTAAACTCCAAAACTAGCACTTTGGACCAGGGATGAAAGAGTGAGGGCCCCTTCCAGACAGTGTGGGCAAAATGCTGGCTCAGTGCCATCTGCTTGCATCTCAGTCTCACTGCAGTCTGCAGCAGGGCAGTGGGGACCTTCCCAGTGGTGCATGGGAGCACCTGGGCTCCTCTATTCCTCCTAAGAGTTATACAATGGCTACAGGTGTGCCTGTGGTTCCCTGGTATATAGGCATTCAGAATGACACCCAGCTCGAGCTGTTCTAGGCTTGGATGCCTGTGAGATTCCATATGATCCCTTTCTGGAACACTGTCTTTGTGAAATCCTAAGTAGCTCCCTATGTTAGGCTCAAGATCTGCGTGGGCTGGGGATTCTCTTGTAGCCAAGATCATGAAAGCTCATCTGGGAGAGTGGAACCCTTGGGCCTTCTCTCTGAATGTTACACCAGGAGCTTCTCCCAGCCATTAGCCAGCCCCTGGCTAGGCAAGTTACCCTCAACCCTCTTCTTATATACTCAGTGCTAACTGTCACTTTCCTGGTGAATCCTAGCATTCTCTCCTAGATGATCTGTTAAAAATGTGAAAATCTGCTTACTATTCTTCTTCTTCTCCATGGAGGAGGTACATACCACCTGTGTCTAGTCAGCCATTTGATCTTATCTCCCATTCTTGACTTCATTAATTTGTCTTTTTTCCCTTGTTAGTGTAGCTAAATATTTATCAATCTTTTAATAAACCAACTTTTGATTTTTGTAGATTTTCTCTAATGTTTTTTGGATGTTTAATTCTTTATTTCTTCTCTGGTCTTTATTATGTTCTTCCTTCTACTTGAGGTTTAATTTGCTGTTCTTTGCCTAGCTTCTTAAGGCAGAAGCTTAGATAATTGTTTAAAAATTTTTTTTTCTATTCTTACAGGGAAAAAATAGATCTGTTTTCTTTCTAACATAAGCATTTAATGTTATAAGTTCCTCTCTTAACACTGCTTTAGCTATATTCTATAAATTTTCCTAAGCTAGGTTTTAATTTTTATTCAATTAAGCATACTTCTAACTTACCTTGTTATTTTATTTTTGACTTATTGTTCTTCCAAAAGTATATTCTTAAAATTCCAAGTATTTTTGAAGTCTCAAATGACTTTCTGTTGCTGATTTCTTATTTAATGTTTTTTATAGTTAGAAAACATACTTTAAGATTTATTTTATGGCCCATAATATGATTTATCATGGGAAATGTTCTAGGCGCACTTGAAAAATGCATATTCTGCTGTTGTTGGATGGAAAGTTCTTTATTTTATTTATGTCTAGTTGGTTGATAGGGTTGTTCAAGTCTTGAATATCTTTACTGATATTCTGTCTAGTTCTTCTAATCAATTACTGAGATAAGAATGTTAAAATTTCCAACTATTACAATATTGAATTATCTATTTTTAATTCTGTCAGTCTTTGCTACATGTATTTTGGGACTCTGGTGTTAGGTGTTTATACATTTATAAATTGCTATTTCTTCCTGAAATACTGAAAATTTTATCATTATGAAATTTTTCTCTTTGTCTCAAGTAATATTTCTTGTCTTAAAGTCTATTTTTGTATATTAATAAAGCCACTCCAGTTCTTTAATTGTTACTGGTTGTCTTTCCTATCCTTTTACTTTCAACGTATTTGTGTCTCTAAATAGTGTCTATTACAGACACATATAGTTGGCTTTTGCTTTTTCCTCTGTTTATGTTTTAAAAATTATTTTCTTAATAGTTTGTCTAAGGATTACAACATACAACTTCAATTTATCACAATCTGCTTCAGTTTAAAAATAATAATAACATATGGAAATTTTGCTCCAATATATTTCCATTTTTCCTATCATTTTAGTGCTAGTATTTTCATACATATTACAACCATACATATAGCAAACCCCCCAAAATATAGCATCATAATTATTGTTTCAAATAGTCTTATTTTAAAATAAATTAAGAGAAGGAAACAGAAAATAGTGCACAGTCTTTTATATTTATCCATATATTTAACATTTTCATTGTTCGTTTTTCCTTCCAGTGGAGTTGAGTCACCATCTGTTCTCATTTCCTTTTGGCCCAAAGGACTGCCTTCAGATTCCTTGTAGGGTAGCTCTGTTTTTGTTATCTGGGAAGGTTTTATTCTGCCTTCATTTATGAAAGATAGTTTTACTAGATAGAATATTCTTGGCTAACAGGCTTTTTTTCCCTCCTATGATCACTTTAACTAAGTGATCTTAGTTAACTTTTCTGCTGCCTTGTAGACTCCACAAGTTTTATGAAACTTTCATAAAACTTTAGTATTATGAAAAGTCAGTTGTTCATTATATTGTTATCTCCACACATCATGAATCATTTTTCTCTTACTGCTTCAAGACTTTGTCTTTGCTTTAAAAAATTTTTATTGTCATAGGTCTAGATGTGGATATCTTCATTTTTATTTTACTTAGTGTTCATTGAGTTTTTTAAACATACATATTAAGATTTTTCATCAAATTTGGGAAGTCTATGCCCATTAATTCTTCAAAGAAATTTACCCCTCCCCACTACTCATGAACTCTGATTACAATATGCTGATAGGCTCTATAGGTCTTTGAGTTTTCCTTTTCCCTCCATCTTATTTTCTTTTTTGTTCTTTAGATTGGATAATTTCTACTGATTCATCCTCAAATATACTGATTATCCCTCCTGCCTTCTCAAATCTGTGGAACCCATCTAGTGAAGTTTTCATTTCAGTTACTGTATTTTCCAAATCTGGAATTTCTATTTGGCTCTTTTTATAGTTTCTATCCTCTATTTAGATTTCCTATTTGTTGAATCATTCTCACCATATTTTTCTTTATTCCTTTGAATATGATTTCTTTTACTTCTTCAAACATATTTATAATTGATGCTTTGATGTCTTTGCTTTCTAAACTCAAAATCTTGGCCCATTCAGATTCAGTTTCTTTTGACTACTTGTTTTCCTGAATATGGATTTTATTTTCCTTTTTCTTTGCAGGTCTCATATTTTTGTTTAAAAGTTGACATTTAAATAATACATTGTAACAACTTAGAAATTGATTTATTTTTCTAAAGGATTTTTATTAGTATCTTGAATGAACTTATACTGCAGAATCTGCCTCCCAAACTGGATATAGCTGCTGATGTTTCTGCTCAGGTTTTGAAATAGTGTTTTTTAAATTATTTTTTTAACTTGCCTTATAAGGCTCACTCATGTGTCAGTAATAATTTAGTGGTCAGTTAATGATCTAGGCAAAGATTTACTTAAACCCTTCAAGCCTCAAAGCACGTCCACCTTCTGCCAGTAAATATATGTGTTGTATTGGGGAACTCATTTAAAGCCCAGCCAATTCTCAAGTATGCATTGGCTTTTACTTTCTATTAGATTCTTTTTGGTCTCCTCTGTGCAGGTGCAGTTGATAGTTTTCCAGTCCTCCAGAAATGTGTGGAAAGCTTATCAAGCCCTTCTGTGACTCTCTCACTTCCAAGATCTCCCATTAAACTAGTAGTTAGTCCACCACTTTTCCAAAATAGAACCAGAGCCTCAGGCTAGAAAAGGTTTTTTTTCATTTGTTTCCTACTGAGTTTTCCACTTTAAGGTGACTGAACCATGGATTTTTGCCTCAAATTGAGTCTGCCCATTCAGGAAGCAAACCTGCTGGTGCTCATGACCAGTGCTACCTTGGTAAAACTATAGATTTCACCAATTATCCTGGGTGAGAAGAGGTGTGGGAGCAGCCCTAACCAAATATATATATATATATTTACACAATTCTTACCCAAAATTTTTGCAGTTTTTCAAGAATAAGTATTTTTCAATGATTATTGGTCATTGGGCAATTTCCATAACCCTGAAATGGTTGCTATTGAAATTTTTTTCCAGTTTTATACATAATTTTTTTCTTTGGCAGAGTGAATCTACTGACCTCTTTACACCATCATAGCTGGAAACACCTCTGTTGTATGGCTTTGTAGTACCTCTCCCTAGAATAGTGAAAATATATTCCTTTGTCCCATTGATATTGGGCTTGGCTATATGATAATAATACATTAGCAGAGGCTTTGTCTATAGTCTCATGATTTCCCTTGGCTCTTGCACTCCTGTGATCTATAATCAGAAGAGCATACCTTGGATAGTCACTGGTCCTAAAATAAAGAAACATAAAAGCAGAACTATATCCAATATTCAGCCTGGAGCCAAGCCCAGCAAACTCCACCTGAAACTACTGACCTACAGATGTAAGAATAAGAAGACAATTATTTATTATTATAAACAACTGAGATTTTCGACATTGTTTGTTATACAGCAATATTAACTTATACAGTCACCTAATAATAGATGGTGTCCTATCTAACTTATTCTACATCAGCAAGATAACAAGGTGGTACCATGTTCTGCTTTGTACAACCTTTTCAATGAATCCAGGCTGAAGGGTAATGCCTAGGTTAAAATCATAAAATGCCATGAAGAGGTAACAAAACAGTTGCCATGGATTTATCACAAAATTCTTTATTAAGAGACAGCAATAGACTAGCATAATCCTAAAATGGCCATTTCCTTCTGAGAGTTATTGACAAAGAAGTAGAGAAGTACATGAAAAATTTAATTGTGCTTTTCGTGAGGCTGATAGATCAAGTTTAGATCTAATTCAGCATTACTCTATTACTCCAGCATTATAAACAGAAGGTTCATAAGCAAGAATGCATTCTAAATTTCCATTTTGTTATAAGCCTTGTATCTTTTGCACATCCCAAACAGAGCTTACCGAGCAGTTTCATCCGTTTTTGTACAATTCATAACATTTAAAACAGAATACCTACAACCTTACGGAGCAGCTGAAGACATCCCAGAATCTCTCACTCAAGTGATAAAACTTGGCAATAAATAACTGTCTATAATACAATGTGATATGGGTCATAATAGATGTCTCTGTGTTGGGAGCAATGCCACCTCACAGATCTATTAATAAGAATGTTAACTTAAAAAAATCAGATCTCTCACCAGCATCATAAGGAATATTGTCAGTTTGAGCACTGAGATAGGCTTCATATTGATGTAGCACTGGAATGCGTGTATGCAGAGAATGGAAGACAGCAGGACACTCAAGGAGCTATTGTATAAGAAAGCTGATGTCAAACAAGTCACAAGTGAGGAGAGCAGGATAAATGCTATAAGAACATATCAAAGCACAGCATCAAGCAAGGCAATAGAGCTTCGGACTGCTGGGAAATAGCAGCAGTACACAATGCAGCCCTAGCTGCAACTATAAAGAATGTGAAAAAAGCCCTCAGGTGAATAGCTAAACAACAATAGGCTACACCTGCTAGCCCAGGATCAAATTTCATATATAAAATAGTCCATTCTACATTTGCCTACTTAGCTACATTTGAACATAGAAAGTTGTGGCTTGAACCCACAGCATTACCTTAAAAAACAGAAGACAAAAGAACAATTCTAGCTATAGCCTATCAATCCCTTATATATTTTCATATGGTTTTCTCAACAATTGCATACATAAATTCAAATATTATTTGAAAATGCCATACTCTACAGGTAATAAATTAGTAGGAAGATTTTCTGGCTGCTATCTAAACAGATATCTAATTCATAACCACTAATTCAGAAGCCAGAAATATCCCTGCCCTGCAAGGAAATCAGCTATAATGACTTGGACTTTATCTGCAGAATAAGCACAGCCTGCCATGGGTCCAGGACCAAAAATTTTGTAAAAGCTTACACACTTCATAGGCTGTTTGCTGTCTCTAGAAAGTGGTCAGGTTTTCTTAATTTATATGGAACATCCAGGTTATATTGGAAAGGGCATAAAAGTATACCTAAGAAGCAATTACAAACATTGAGAAAAATACAACCAAATTATCAACTATAATCACATATCAACCAGAGGCCATATTATGAGAGAGCAATAGTACTACGCATGATGCTCTTAGCCAAAAGGCTAAGAAGCAATGACAGCAGTAGTACTAAAAGATTCATTAATTCATAGGGTATCAATAAAACACATCAATAAAAATAATTCTTCATAATGATAACACTGGTTTATAAAGAAAATGTACCAGGCATGGTGGCTGATACTTGTAATCCCAGATATAAGCCACCCAGGTTTGAGCCACCTGGGAGGCTGAGGCGTGAGGATTGCTTGAGGCCAGGAGTTCTAGACCAGCCTACATAACATAATGAGACCCTATTTCTACAAAAATTTTTTAAATAGATGGGCACGGTGGGATGCGCTGATTGTCCTAGCTATTCCAGGAAGCTGAAATGGGAGGATCACCTGAGCTCAGGAGCTGGACGTTACAGTGAGCTATGATCATGCCCCTGCACTCTAGTCTGGCAACACAGTGAGACGCTGTCTCAAAAAAAAAAAACAAAAAAACAAAAAAAAATGAAAAGAAAAGGAAAAAAAGAAAATGCTATATTAAATTGCTTTCTCTGATTAAGAAGACATAGAAATAAAGTACATTTAAGGAGACTTTCCCCAAATTAATTTACACAGTGAACATTTTAATGTTTAAATGTATATGGAAAATATAAACATGTAAAATACTTCAGTGCACAATGGCTCTAGATCATTACTGTTTAATAGAAATATAAATGCAAGCCACAAATGGAAATGACATATTTAATCTTAAGTTTTCTTATAGTCACTTTAAAAGAGATTTTTAAGGAATGAAATTAATTTCTTTCTTCCTTCTTTTACTACATATGAGTAGGTCTGAAAATTTCAATAATAAATGTTATTTAACCCAATGTAGTCAAAATGTTATCATTTTGACATGTGATCAGTATAAAAATGATAAGAGTTTCCTACATTATTTTATTTAGACTAAGTCTATGAAATCGGGTATGTCTTTTGCACTACAGTACATCTCCATTTGTACTAGACACATTTCAAGTGTTCAATAAACACATTTGGCTAATGACCACCATTGACAGGGCAGCTGTCAATAACCAAAACTTTCCTGAAGAACTGAAATTAGTGCAATATTGACATGTAAGTGGAAAAATAAATAAGAAAAAAAGAAATGAAATTAATGCAATATACAATCACAATATTCCAATCCAGTATTCCGGACCACTAGAAGAAATGCAGACAACAAGTCACATGTGTTTCCTGAGTTTCCCCATAAACTGTAGGCAAGAATGAAAGAATTTAATATATATGTCTGAAAACCATTACTAAGGCAAAAAAGGTTAGTACTAATTCCTAGTAAGTAGTAGTAGTGAGCTCTACATTCTTAGAATTTTAGATTTACCAAGAAACTTTCTCTGTAATTTTTTTTGAGCACTCAGAAATTAAGTACAGCCTTTGAGACTGTAGTCCTTTCATAATTGGAGAGAAGGAGGGAGAATTGTGAGCACTTAGTACCATTTATATAGTCACTTTTGAGTTTTATAAGAGTAAAAGTTCAATCTTCAAAGCTATAATTCTAAAATAACTGAATGTTAGAAGCTTTAAGTTTCAATCTATGTCTAGGTCACAGATAGAGCCTACTAAAATAAATCTACCAAAAATAGTTAAAAATACAGCCATTCTCCATTTTTTACACTAAACTTCTATTGGTTTAGGGTCATTTGATTGTTTACCAGATTTTAAAATTTTACAAAAACTCAATATTTAATAAATTTGTTATAATTTGGGACTATGAGACTAAAGTCACATGTAAATTTCCTTGAGTTTAATTGCATCGTTTAAAAAATGGAAATAAATGAAAAAAAGCTTATTAATGCAACATTAAAATTAAACTTTTATGCACAAACAATAGGAAATGCAAAGAAAATATTTCTTAAGGAAGAATGCTTTCTCTTTGATCTAATTCAGATCGTGTGTCATTATATTATTTTCTACAAGTCCTGGTCTTATTGAGACCGGAGCCTTGTGGAATTCCCTACTCAACTTCCTCTTCTATGCCAAAAAAAGGGGAAAGGATTCTTTGTTTTCTCATTGGATGAGAGCTAGCATAAAGCTTAGCAAAGCATTGAACAAAAAGGAATTGTAAGCTCAGGCCAGTGTGGTCTGGTGGGTAGGGAAGCTCTTAAATGTCAGATCCTATACAAACAGGTAGAAAACAAATCTGAGATCTTAACACATGGGATGGTAATTAACCACTTCGGTACGGTGCTCACCGGCCCAGAAACCTTGCCCACAGCCGGCACTCATAGTCTGCATGATAGTTTGTGCTGTGCATTGACGACGGATCCATTTTGCTCTTGTGTGATGAGGAAAGCTTTAAAGCACTGAAAGCTTGTTTTACTTTACAGGCAGCTTTACTCGTAATGTAAATAAGAATAGGTAACATATACATATATGTTTTCATTACGTTATTTTTAAATGTTCACAATTTTATTTCGATAAATGAAAAATTAGAAAAGTCATTATCACGGCTGTCGGCTAAAGTCGCTGTGCACGCTCATCGTGGCTATCGACTATAGTCGACGCTGGTACCGAGGTGGTTAAGAACCACTGAAAGCTGGAAAGGGTTCAGAAGGTAGAAATGAGAGGCATAGTACTTTGGAGAAGGAAACTCACTGCTTGAGTAAGCAGAGAACTCAAAGGAGGAAGGATGGCAGGATTGAAGCCTGCAAAGCTATTTCATAGTTTTATTTACCAGAAATTTAGTTTGCTTAAATATACCAATTTTTAATGGATTATGGAAGGCTATTATATATTTCTATGATAATGATTTTATTATTTTCTAAAGGCTCAATTATCCTATATCTTTTAATCTTTCTCCATGACTCTTATAATCTAATACTTGGTCATTCTCATGTGAACTATGTCTAAGCTTTCTTTGTCTTCTGAGTTGTTGAGGATTTTAGTACAAACTTTAATACATATTAGAGTCTAGCTACAGCTAAGTGCAGTAAGAGGAAAACCAAATGGTTCAAACTTTAACTTCCTGTTATAAAAGATCTTTGTGTTAGAGGTTCATTTTTAAAACAAAACTGCATGCTGGTCCTGATCTGGTCTGGACCTTCCTTGACTCAGTTTTGGAAACCACGTACAATAGATTGATGCTATTATCCATCAGTTAGATGTTAGGAAAAGAGTTGAGGTGATTACTTAAGGGCAAAGACATATGGCCATCATAGGCCCTCATTTTGATATTTAGATTCAAGAGCTAGGCAATTCTCACTATGTCAAAACACCAGGATGCGTATTCAGTCATCATTATTTTCCACCCATCACTCTGGTGGTACACAGAGCTCTGGCTACCCTTGCTTGTGTAGGCATTGGTGAGTAGACAGGCATTGGAAAGTACATGGAAGGTGGTTGACAGAGATTGACTCACATTAACTAGCTAAGAGGCACATGAGACAAAAGTAAACATCAAAAGGCTGTTGTATTAATTTATAGTGAGAAAGATAACACCACATGTACAAGAAATATTACATCAGCCTGATCAAAACATTTTTTTTACTTGTGGTTCAATCATGTGGACATCAAAAGATGGTTTCGTGAGCATGGACTCAAAACTAGATGTAGATAAGTCAAATCTTTAATGCATTGTGCCCCAAAGTGTGTTATGTTCTGTAAGATGTTTTAATAGATCTTTCAATGACAACAAAAGGTTCAGTAATCAAATAAATTTGAGAAATGCTAGATTAAACTGAATTAAATGGCTTTCATAACTGCATTATTTCCTATGGCCTTCAGGTATACACTGCAAATCTTGGGCTCAGATAGGCAGCTTTTCTAAAATGGATTTGACTCCTGCCTTTATAGTATACTTATCAATATCTCGTGAAACAATATTATTCTACAGATACAGTTTCAGATTCTCTGACTAAATTCTTTAGCCTGATATATAATCCTACCATAGGGATGGACTTGCCAATGTGCCTAGCATACCTGAAATGCAAGGATAAAGCCATGCATCACTCATTCTAGGCACATACTTTCCATGAGAACTAAAATAGTCAAAGTCTCTATATCTGAGTCTCCTTTTCCCCTTTAATGCTTGGGTGCAAACCACCAATAGGAACCTATGTTATTCTCCTTTTTCTTTAATTTGATTTAATTTTACTGGTGATTGAGACATTAAAGAGGTTACAGTTCAGGTTGCTTGCCTACAAGTAATCTCATCTGGTGATTTTGCGTAGCTTTATTGTAAATTAGATGTTGATTTTAAAATGTGATTCTAAATGACTACTTTCTTTACTTTCAATTTTAGAGTCTTGCCACACTATAAAATCTAAATGCTTATTAAAAGTCTAACCAGAAAATAATGTAACTCTGCCATGTAGAATAAAGCCTCTCACCCCGCCCCCCCAAAAATCTATGTCCTAATCCACAGAACCTGTGGACCTATTACCTTTCATGGCAAAAAAGACCTGCAGATATAATTAAGGCTGTGAAGATGGAGAGATTCTTCTGGATTATCTGGGGGTGCCCAGCGTAATCACAAGGGTCCTGGTAAGTGAAAGAAAAAGGCAGGAGAGTCAGAGTCAGAGGAGATGTGATGGTGGAAGCAGAGGGCAGAGTGATGAATTTCTAGCTGGAAGGGGCCATGAGCCAAGGACTGTGGGAAGCCCCTAGAAGCTGGAAAAGTCAAGGATAGGTATTCTCCCCTCATTCCTCCCCTGGAAGAATGCAGCCCTGCTACCACCTTGGTTTTAGACCCATGAAACCCATTGCACACTCTGACTTTCAGAACTGTAAGATAATAAATGTGTGTTGTTATGAGCCACTAACTCAGTGGTGATTTGTTAAAGCAATAGGAGATAAATACGATAACTAAAACTTGTAGAGATCTCTGCCTCCTGCCCACCTGGTCTTTTGCTACTGACATCCAACATATGACCCTCTGGGATCAACCCTGACTAATTCTCTGAGACAGTGTCTATCCGACCTTTGAAATCCACTTAGAGATTTGAATGAACCTCACTTTACAGTGCTATGGAAACTTTAAGAATTCTAAGAATGTTCAGTAAACATTAAATAAATCATTGAATTTCTCAGAAAGAGATCAATGTGGTTAGTAAAAAGAGGAAAGATGTTAACTCAAGATGCTACCTAATTGACAAATGTGATTTTTCAGAGCTCCTGGAGTAGAATAAACTCAGGAGAACTGACCTATGCTAAACAAGTTCACGAGAGACTTGATATAAACCCAAATGTCAATTTATTAATTTCAGTTTGCGACATTTCTTTCCAGTGATTAAAATATTAATGCTCAGAAGCCAGGAAATCTTCTTAGTACCAGATCATCTGGTAGATTTAATTAATAAGCCTAAAGCTACTTGAGATGTGTGAATCAGAACAAAGGTACAGGGATAGTTGTGAGGAGTAACCCTGCTGTGCTGGCCAGATATTTCCAATTATACTCCCCTTCAATTATACTCCCCAAGCTCTTGCCTTTTGAAATTTTCTCTATCAATAGATTTCATCCTTTGTTCTACTTGGTCCTACATAGATGGGCCGCCATCTACAGGACTAAGAGGTGGCTCTGTACTAGTTGGCAAATGACAACTCAATAAGATCATTTCTCTTTGAGGTTTTAAATATCAAACATGGTGGGTAGAGGGTAGAAAGAGAGAAAGAAAATAAGTAAAAGCCTTAAAACTGGAGAAACAATCTTTTAGCAGAAGCAATTATCCAGAAAAATAAGCAGAGATTGGAGAGTTTTGCAATAGAACAAGTGCAGGGAGAGAAAGAAGCAAAGACAGTGCTGATTCATGCATCTGGCAGACTAGTGGAGCAAGAGGCCCCTCCAGGGAGCACCATTCTGGTGTCCTGAGTACAATCACCTACCAGTTCTCTCCAGGTGCATTGCCCAGCTCTAGGCCTCCCAGGTGCCACCCAGCCCCAGTGGCCCTGTCAGCACCACACAATGCCCAACTGCTGTGGCATGATCCCCTGCACACCACCACAGACATACTCACCACAAGCCACCCCCTGCTGCATGCCATCACTGCCCCACTGCTCCAGGATCTGGGTGGAGTGAAAGCCCAAAGCCCTGACACCCACGGCCACCATCCAAATAGCCTTGCCCAGCTGCCACTGCCACCATCACAGAGAGACCTGGGGAAAGCAAACTCCCATGCTACCTGCCTCCCTGGAGGGAGCCAAGCTTCCAACAGTAGCCTGGGGACGAACTCACTGCTCCACATTAATATCTCTAGGTTGGACTGTGATAACCACAAGGGAATGGGACAATGCAGAAGAACATGCATTACAGGCTCCCTGGAGGGGAGGAGAAATAAAGTATTTTCCAGAAAAGCAAATACTAAGGGAGTTTATCACCACTAGACATGTTCTACAGGAAATGCTCAAAAGTGCTCTATATGTGGAACAAAATAATCTATACCCACCAGTGTAAAAACATCCACAATTAAAAGCTCACAGCTCTTATAAAACAGTAGTACAAGGAGGAAAACAAAGCAACAAGGTATCATTCAACATGATGAATAGATCAGTATCTCGCATATCAATAGTAACATTGAATATAAACAGTCTTAATGCTCCATTCAAAAAATATATTTAATAATTGAGTGAATGAATGAAAAAACACAACTCAAAATATCCTGTCTCCAAGAAACCCATTTAACTTGTAAAGAGCCACATAGAGTTGAGGAAAAAAACAGTAGAAAAAAATATTCCACACAAATGGAAGGCAAAAGTGAGCAGGAGTGACTATTCTCATATCACAAAAAACAGACTTTAAATCAATAACAGTAAAAAAAAACAAAACAAAAACAAAGATAGTCATTATATAGTGATAATTCTGCAAGAAGATATAATAATGCTAAATATATATGCACTTAACACACGAGCACCCAGATTCATAAAACAAACTCTACTAGACCTAAGCAAAGAAATAAACAATAAACAGCATCATAATAGCTGGAGACTTCAACACTGCACTGACAGAAAGATACAGATCAACGAGTTAGAAAATCAACAAAGAAATCCTGGACTTAAATGAAACTCTAGAACAAATGGACATAACATACATTTATAGAACATTCTATATATAGAGTATATACTCTTCTCATTGGTACATAGGGCATCTTCCATAGATCATATGTTAGTTAGGCCACAAAACAAGTCTCAATAAATTTTAAAAAATTAAAATCATAACATATATCTTCTCATACCACAGTGGAGTAAAATTAGAAATCAATTTCAAGAGTAACTCTCAAAGCTGCATAAAGTCATGGAAATTACACAACCTACTGCTAAATCAGCCTTGGTCAATGATGAAATTAAGATGGAAGTCAAAAGATTTTTTGAACTGAATGATAAAGAGGACACAAGCTTCCAAAATCTATGTAGTATAGCAAAAGCAATGCTAAGGTAGAAGTTCATAGCCTTAAATGCTTACATTAAAAAGACAGAAAGATCATAAATTAATAAACTCATCTCACACCTCAAGGAACTATAAAAACAAGAACAAACCAAACCCAAAACTAGCAGAAGAAAAGAAAGAAAAAAGCTCAGAGCAGAACTAAAAGAAATAAAACCAAAAAACAAACCAAGAAAAAAAAAAATACAAAGGATCAACAAAACAAGTTGGTTCTTTAAAAAGATAAACAAAATCTATATACCAGTAGCTAGATTAACCATAAATAGAAGAGAAAGGACTCAAATAAGCTCAATCAGAAATGAAATTGATAAAATCAATTCACAATTGATTGAAAATCACAATTGATACCACAGAAATACAAAATATCCATGACTACTGTGAAAACTTCTATGCACACAAACTAGAAAACCTAGAGGAAATGGATAAATTTCTGGAAATACACAATCTCCCTACCCTGAATCAGGAAGAAATAGAAATTCTGAACATACTAATAATGAGTAGCAAGATTGAAACAGCAATAAAAGAATCTCCCCTGCAAAAAAAGCCCCAGACAAGATGGATTCACAGCCACATTCTACCAGACCTACAAAGAAGAACTGGTACCTATTCTACTGAAATTGTTCCATAGCATAAAGAAGAAGGCATTCCTCTGTAACTCATTATATGAGGGCAGTATCACTTTGATACCAAAGCCAGGAAAGTATACAAGAAAAAAAGAAAACTATAGAACAATATTCCTTATGAATATTAATGCAAAAATCTTCAATAAAGTACTAACAAAGTGAATTCAACAGCACATCAAAAAAATAATCCACCATGATCAAGTGGGCTTCATCCCAGGGATGAAAGGATGGTTCAACATACATAATCAATAAATGTGACTTGCCACATAAACAGAAGCAAATACAAAGACCAAGTGATCAACTCAATAGATGCAGAAAAAGCATATGATAAAATCCAGTACCCCTTTATGATAAAAAAAAAAAACCCTCAACAAACTAGGCAGAGAAGGAACATACCTTAAAATAATAAAAGCCATTTATGACAAACTCACAGCCAACATCATATTGAATGGGGTAAGATTGAAAGCATTCCCTATAAGGAACTGCAACAAGACAAGTGTGCCCACTGTCACTATTTCTACTCAACATAGTACTGTAAGTCCTAGCCAGAGCAATGAGGCAAGAGAAAGAAATGAAAGGAATCCAAATTGGAAAAGAGGAGATCAAACTATCCCTGTTTGCCATGATATGGTCTTCTATCTAGAAAACCTCAAGACTCCATCAAAAGACTCCTAGAATGATTAAAAAATTCAGCAAAGTCTCAGGTTACAAAATCAATTGTACACAAATCAATAGCATTTCTATGTACAAATAACAGTCAAGCCAAGAGTCAAATTAAGAACGCAATACCATTTACAATAGCTGCAAAGAAAATAAAATACCTAGGACTATACTTAACCAAGGAAGTGAAAGATCTCTACAAGGAGAACTACAAAACACTGAAGAAAGAAATCAAAGGTGGCACAAACAAATGGAAAGAACATCCTATGCTCATGGACTGGAAGAATCAACATTGTTAAAATGTCCATGCTACCCAAAGTGATTTACAGATTCAATGCAATTCTCATCAAAATACCAACATCATTTTTCACAGATCTAGAAAAAATAATCCTAAACTTCATATGGAACCAATAAAAAAAGCCCAAATAGCCAAAGCAATCTTAAGCAAAAAGAAAAAATCTGGAGGCATCACATTATCTGACTTTAAATTATACTACAAGACTATAGTAACCAAAACATCATAGTACTAGTTTAATTGTAGAGACATAGACCAAAGGCACAAAACAGAGAACCCAGATATAAACCATATAGCTTCAACCAACTGATTTTTGACAAAGCAGAAAAGACCACTCACTGGGGAAAGGATGCCCTATTGAATAAATGATACTTGGAAAATTGGATAGCCAGATGCAGAAGAATGAAAGAGTATCCCTATTTCTCACTGCATATGAAAATTAACTCAGGATGGATTAAAGACTTAAATGTAAGACCTGAAACCATAAAATTGCTAGAAGAAAACATAAGAAAAACACTTCTAGATACCAGCCTACGCAAAGAATTTATGACTAAGATCACAAAGGCAAATACAGCAACAACAAAAATTAAAAAATGAAACTTAAATAAATTTAAAAGTTTCTGCACAGAAACCATCAACAGCATAAATAGACAACCTACAGAATGAGAGACAATATTTGCAAACTACACATCTGACAGAGGACTAGCATCCAGAATCTATAAAGAACTCAAATCAGCATAAAAAAACAAATAACTCCTTAAAAAGTAGGCAGAAGACATGAACAGAGTTTTTTCAAAAGAAGATGGACAAATGGCCAACAAACATGTGAGAAAATGCTCAATATCACTAACTATCAGGGAAATGGAAATTAAAAACACAATGAGAGATCACCTTACACCTATCAGAATTACCATTACTAAAAAATCAAAAAACTATAGATATTGGTGTGGATGTTGGTTAAAAAAAAAGATGGGGGGGAACACTTATACACTATTGGTGGGACTGCAAATTAGTACAACCTCTGTAGAAAACAGTATGGAGATTCCTCAAAGAACTAAAAGTAGACCTAACATTTGATCTAGCAATCCCACTACTGGATATCTACTGAAAGAAGTCATTATATCAAAAAGACACTTGCACCCACGTGTTTATCACAGCACAATTCACAATTGCATAGATGTGCAATCAACCTAAGTGTCCATCAATTCATGAGTAGCTAAAGAAAATGCGGTAAATATATATACCATAGAGTACTACTCAGACATAAAAAGAAATGAAATAATGTCTTTTGCAGCAACTTGGATGGAACTGGAGACGATTATCCTAAGTGAAGTATCTCAGGAATGGAAAAACAAACACCACGTGTTCTCACTAACAAGTGGGAGCTAAACAATGGGTATACACGGTCATACAGTGGTGTAAAGGACACTGGAAACTAAGAAGGGGGGAGTCTGGGAGGGGATCGAGGGATAAAAACTGACCTACCAGGTATAATGTACACTACTCTGGTGACGGGCACACTAAAAGCCCCGATTCCAGCACTGTACAATTCATCCACAAAACAAAAACATTTGTATCCCCTTAATATTTGGAAATTTTAAAAAATGAGTATATAGTTTCAGTTTTGCAAGATAAAAAGAGGTCTGGAGATTGGTTTGCACAAGAATGTAAATGTACTTAACACTACTGAAGTGTATACTTAAATATAGTTTAGAGGATAAATTTTATTTTATATATATTTCACCACAATTAAAAAATGCAAAACAGTGAAAAAATTGTGGTATCAATTTGTCTACTTGAGACTATACGCTAGTCAATCTTGCTATATATTAATATAAAATACAGTGTTTCCACACCAGTGTTGTTCTCTGGGCACTGATTTCTCAATTTTTCCTCAAGGTGTGTAAATGTTAAAGATAGCTGATTTCATCCATTATATGGATGTAGTTTTACTGCCACAAGTTAACATTATTTTCCAGTTCCCACGTGGTACACTTCATTTCCCCCTTTCTGCGCTGACAACAGCACCAGGCTTATTCAAACCTAACAATGAAAAAGTAAGAGCTTCTAGATTAATTACACAGTAAACTTTAGGCAGAGGCAGGACCATACTGTGAAAATCCAGGCTTATTCCATCAAATTTAGTGTAAAGGGAGGAACGAGGAATCCAAAAGCTGATGTCAAGGAATTCTCTGACCTTTTTAAAATTCCTTGCCTTGTGAACAGGTGAACCACAACAGGATCCTGCTGGCCGGATGACGTCAGAAGCAGTAGTCTCTGGGTTGAAGCAATATGGCAGCTGCTTCCGGTTAAAACCAATGAGGCCTTAGGACTATGTATGTAGCCATGGAGGGAGAACCCCACAGATGTGGGGGCACAGGGAATGAAGCAGCAGCCTTCCTGAGAGGGGGATGAGAGCCAAGGGGCAGAGCAAGACGACAGGGCAGCACTGGCAGCCACCAGCCCTCTGACCCCGGCACAGGGGCCTCCAGCTCCAGCCCCCTGCCTTGGCTTAGGGGTGGCCCCATTGGCTGCAGGAGACTCTGAACTTCTAGGGGCCGTTTCTAACCAGACAGAAGAGCTGGTCTGCAGACAAACGCTCTTCCTGCAGGACACCTGGGCAGAGAGTTCAGCTTGCTCCACTTTCTTGTCACAGGAAGCAAGCTGCCATAAAAATCCTTTAGAAGAGCGATTCTTTTTGTAGTGGTTAGCAAAAGAATCTTTCTTCAAGTGAAATTTTTTGAGGAACGTCAATATATAAAAATAGTTGAAAGGCTATCAGCCCCGAACAGCCCAGAGCCCAAACACACTGCCTTCCCGCTGTGCCCCACCCGGAAAGCAGTCTCTGCGGCCCCTCCAAGGGAGGGGATTGGTGGGGCACAGGACGAAAGCCCCTAATTCAGAATGCCAGACGGTCGGCCTGTGAAAGCCTGAAAGCATAAATTCAGGGAAACATAAAAAATAAAAACCATGCATCATGCTGACAACTGGAAAAACCTATCAAAGTTGAACCAATTGGTCCCTGGGAAACCCTTAGTGTCAAAGGCTTCCTTGAATCCTATCATATCAGCCGTTTGCTGCTGGAAATAGTCTTACTGGGAAAGGCACCTAAGAGGCCGTGTGATGCCATGGAACATGTCATTGGGGACCCTAAGCCCTGAATTTGAGTCACAACTCTGTCGCTTGCTAGCTCAGTGACTCTGAGAAAACATCTGAAACTCTTTGAGCCCTGACTTTATCATCAGCAAGAGAAGACAAATGGGTTTCCCACCCACTTTACATGGTTTATGAGGATCAAATGAAAGAATATTAAAGTGGTATATAAACTGTAAAGTTCTTGTATGCATGAAAGGTGTTGACATGACAAAAGTCTGCTATGTAGTTGACCATCTCATTCGTCCATTCACTCTGCAAATTGTTACTAAGCAATGCTTGGCCGGCTACCGGTCAAGACATCGAGCTGCTTTGGATGTGACTTCTCGTTAACCCACTGCACAAGGTAACCGTACGGAGTGGCAGCCTGCTTCCATGAGCAGAGTTGGGACCCACAGTGCCTGTCATGGCTTCTCCCCACTTCCTGCCTGATCTCCCTGACATGCTACTGCAGCTATCTCATGGGACTACCTCTCAGTCACTGCTCTGCTCACTGTCATATCCCCCACAGCTGGGTCCCCGAGGGTCCCTGCCTCTATGCAGAAAATTCAGAGCCAGCTGACCTAACTTCCACCAATAACTGGACTCTGGCCACACTGTCCAACAGGACTTTCTGCAGAGATGGAGATGTTCTGTATATGTGGCACATTTTGTAGGTAGCCACTAGCCACGTGTGGCCATTGAGCCCTTGAAATATAACGAGGACATCTGAGGAATTAATTTAATTAATTAGATGAGTTAAATTTAAATAATCATAAGTGGCTAACAAACAACACAGCTCTAGAGGAATGGAACGGAGGCCAAGTCTGATCTTTCCCATAAAATCTGGAAAACATACAGTAATCGCATCCGTATCCTTTTCAAATATAAAATCATTGTTCAATAAATAATGGTGTTACCATGTTCACGTGATCTTGTGAAGAGCAGATTGAGTTCCTTGTCCTAATTCAGTCGCACATAGTGCTGCTCCTAATTACTCGAAGTTGCCAGCAGAAACCCATGCCAGCCAAGAAGACTGAGCGCGCATCTGTGGGGTTTATTTAGCGTTGTGATCAAATGAAACTTAACGACAAAACTAATCTGACACCTATTAGTGATGTGCGTAATAGCTATGGTGCATGCAGTAATTAGTTATAAAGGGTAAGTTGTTCTCGTAAATGACTAACTTAGCAGAACTTTTACACTGTTTGTTCTCTGGTATTAACAAATGACGCCAATATTCCCAGACTCCTTGGATTCTTTGTAAATGTCCATACGCTGCCTGTTCCCAGCATCTTCAAAAAATCAGAATGTTGGCTCCAAAGCTATTGCTGCCCATCGTTCTACCTACAGAGCAATTACCACTGCTCTTCTCTTGAAGTTTCTGTCCAGGAGGGGCCAGTGGTACAAACACTGAGGCATATGGTGGATGGACAGCTCTACCTGATCACCACCCACCAAACAGGGCGGGGAGAGGAGAAAGGAGGAAGGGCAGGAGGAGTCAGGTGCCGGGCAAGAGCAGCCACTCGGAGTAGCCAGAGCATGTGCCGAGGATGGACTTTGGGTAAAGGACAGGTGGAGGCTCAGGAGTGGAGGGGAACGAATGAAGTAAAAGAAGAGAGTGTGGCCGTTGATGAGAGCACCTGCACTCTCGCAGGACGGGATCCTTGTCCTGCAGACACACCTGGCTGCAGCGGCAGCCTCTGGGCACAGGTGCCAAGCAGAGCCGCCCTCGGGCATGTGCTTTTGGAGGCTCGAGCCCTGAGACAGCTTTCACAGTGAAGAACAAAAATAACCAATATCACTGCAGCCTTTGATCTACTGGAAAACTGGAGGAAGGGCAAGGGCAACAGGTATCTGAAAGTAGATAGAGGGAATGGGAAGAGGGGAAGGCTGGAAAGCCCCAGAAAAAGAAAGTTCGTGCTTCCCCTTGGCCGGGGAAACTGCAGCAATCCTGCCGCATTTGCAGGAAATTTCCATGGCAAATATTGTGCTGTGTGCATCCCAAGTCCAACCTGGGTTTGCTCTATGGACAGATTTACATGTTTTCCAGGTGAGGAGGTCAGGACTTGGAGGGTAACTACATGGTGCAGATTTCTCACCAAATTTTCTACACAGGGGTCCAGACACTATCACGCTCAAGCTGTGCTTCCTCGTAGCTGGGAGCTCCCAAGTTCTGCTTCATTATTTCAAGGGCCAAAAAAAAAAAAAAGGGAGCCAGGGAGGTGTCGGGCTGGGCTTGGACTAGTCACAACCCCTTTCTTTGCAAGGACCCTCTGTCTTCACAGCTTTCAGCGTGAATCTGAAATGAACTACTAGGAACAACAATGACAAACCACATTCGCTGAGGGATTTGTACTAGCTGCACTAAAGGTCCACCCCCTGCACCCTGTGTCTCTTTCGCACACACACATACACACACCCCAACAGCTGTCTCTACCATCAAAGTTCATGCCACTTCTCTGACTTCCAGAATTGATGGTTACATCATCCTTTTCTGGAAATCTCCTCAATTGCCTTCCTTACCTCAATGCCTTGATGAAAAAGACAAGTTACTCAATGCTTGATCACCTCTTTTCCCATGTGCATGGCTGTCTCAAATTTCTTTTGGTTCTTAATGGCAAAATGCAACTTTTAACCTGGCATAAGGTAAATAGCTGATGACTCAGCTCTTCTGAGGAAGGGACTGGAACCATGAGAGGTCAGCAGCCCAGGTGGGTTGCATCACGCCCCTCTGCACTTCCACTCTCTGCCCCCAAACCCCCAGCCCACTGCACAGCTCTTGACTTGGCATCTTCTCCATTCATGGAGCCAGCCCAGTTAGAAACTGTAATAGCATTTCTTGGTCTCAACTTGAACTCACTGGGAGGGAGAATTACCTGGCCTACCTTGAGTTAGAGTCAAACCTCAGTTGAATCAATGGATACCAGAAGCTCAGGTACTCCTAGAACAAAGGTGAATAGTGGGGTGGAGGGTGGAACCTGGCAGGCAAGGAGGGTGACAGTGCTCAGAGAAGAGAGATGTGAGCTGGACAGACACTCGGAAATGTGCTTATTGTAGTGCAGTATTCCAGTGCTGTTGGCATAGACTTCCTCTGATCTTGGGCAAGAGTGATCACCGCGGGAGGTGGGGAAAATGCTGAAATAGGAGCTGGGGTCACCTCTAGCTTCTGCGTGGTTCTACCTAAGATTGTTTCCATTACTCCAACTGACCAAGACAGATAAAAAAGCTGTGTGCAAAGGAATTTGTCTCTGCCTGACCACATGCACACAGGAGACAGAATCACAATCTCTTTTTAATAAGGTGCTACTTTTCATCCCTCCAAAGCCAAGAGGTCCCTTGGAAGGAAGATGCTACTGAAAGTCCTTGGACTGAGAGATTATTGTGTGCTGCCTTCCTTCCAGGGAATCTGAGACAGCTTGGTGGGAGGCAGCGGCTCAGAAGACAGTGTGGGGGGCAACTGCTATAGAGACCATATGATGGAGAGATGAGCTCATGTTCCACCTGCAGGGCAATTGTTAAAGATTCCTGTCTTAGTGATTAGGAGACTAAATAACTGAAGTGTCTATTGCAAATGGTATGATTAGTTACCTTTATTAGACTCTATCAGAGAGAGTAAGGACGGACGGCCAGGAGATGAGGCTCATGTTTGATAGTTGCTGATAGAATTCTGAGCCGCCTCTTTGATGGTGCACTCCTTATGACTAAGAAGAAGACACAAGTACAGAAACCTTTCTGTGGGAAAACTTTAAATAAAGAAGAGCCTTATCTCCTAGGAAACCAATTCACTCCTCCTCATTCTCTGTTCAGAAAGATGGCCAGCTTTCCCTCTTCCCATCCCCAGCCCCGCCACCATTTCCTTCTTCAAAAATTTCACAGTCTAACAAAGCAAGCAGGCATTTTAGGAAAGTGTGTGTGTGTGTGTGTGTGTGTGTGTTTTAAGCCAAAGAGTATCCAGCCAGGGGCCAACATCATTTTCAAATTCAGAATCCATTTGAAAGAATATTTGAGATACAGAAATACAGTCAGCTTCAGCTGCTGAATAATTATTTCAATACGACAAGGAATACAGGCTGTGAATAGAAAGACAGCTGGAACCTACCTATGGAACACTTTTCCATAGGGTAGAATTTAGCAAATGGTATCTCTGTTACAAGAGGTCTGGTTCCTTATGTCTCTTGTAAGCAATTTCACTGATGCTAGGACCTCAAGGAACTTATAGGAGTTTATCTTTATAGGAGCTTTCATCTGCTCATTTATTCCACATGAAGCAAGCACTAGGCAGGGCACTCGGGGATAAAGGTAAAGAAGAAGCCATTAAGGAGCTCACAGCATAGCAGGAGGAGGCATAAGTGAACATGGCATCTACTAAATAAAGAGGTGAGTCATGGTACAATGATGGCATAAGAGAGGGTCAGCCCTGCTGGGGATAACCAAGGAAACTTTACAGCACAGGGAATCTTCACCCTGGGATCTTAAGAATGGATAGAAGTTTGTCAAGAAGGCCACTGGTGGGGGTGGGGCATGGTGGAGGAGCGTCCACCCTGCACATACAAAGGCATGCAGGCATGAAACTGTAAAGTGCAGCCGTGAAACTGCAAGTCAGTAATTCAAGAAGGTCAGCACCAAGGAAGAAAGGAAGAGAGGTGATTGGAGAAGAAGGCACCGGCTTGTGAAGGATACAGTTCGTCCTTGCTGAGCAGTTTGGATTTTACAGTGATAGAGGGGAGGGTGGCAGATTAGCTGTGATCCTTAGAGTCATTCCCATCCTTTCCGTGCCGTCTCCTACATGGCATGAGTTGGAAATCTGGGAATACATTTTCTACATCCCACATCAGCTGTATTCCAGTTTAAAGTTCACCAATTTGGAATCCTGCCAGACTCAGAAAGTAGAAAGAAATCAAAGGCCACCCGCATTCCTCCAACAGCGGCAGGCGGATGTGTGAGCTTCAACAGACATCAGGTTTTTCTCATTCTGCTGCGCGTGAAGCACGCTCTTTGGTTTTACAGGCCTCTGTGAACATCGACAGTGGGTTTCTGAAGTCCTTAACTTGGGGCAACAATAGCCGCTTCCTTTATCCCCAGAAAGTTACTATCACATCGTAGAGCTACTAGCAAACTTCAGAGCCACGGGCAGCCTTTTTCGACCTACGGTCCTGTAGCCTTTACAGTGTTTTATAAGCCCCAGTTAGCAGGGTTAAATCCCTTCCTGTTTAAAATACTTCACATGGTTTCTGTTTCCCTGATCGAAAACCTGACTGAAGCATTTTAAACGATGACCCTGGTGGCTTTATGAAGAAAGCATTGAATGGGGAGATGACAGGGAGATCAATAAATAGATTATCTCAATAATACAAAGGAGACATGATGAAGCTCAAAATCCAATAATGAATTTTGACAATGGCAATAGAATTACAGCAGGAGAATTATATATATATATATATATATATATATTTAGGACCTATGACCATTTGGACAGAGGGGTCAAATCAAAGAAATTTAGGAGCCTCTCAGGCTTCTGGTCTCGGCGATTGCACTGATGGTGGCAAAGAGAGAACACAGAACAGGGAAGGGGGAGAAGGAGATTTGGTGGATATTACAGGTACTGAGCTCAATTTAGGATGTGTTAAGTTTTTGGTCTAGATATTAAGCAGGCAGGTGGTTAAATAAATCTCAGAGTGGGGGATTTAGGGTGAAAGTATTTATTTTGTAGACCAGAAACATAGAAATGGTCATTAAATCATGAGAGTGGGTGAAATTGATTAAAGAATATGTATAGCATGGTGAAAAAAAAAACAGAAAAATAAGGAATGAGCCCTGGAAAATGTTAACAGTTAAGAACAAATACCAGAAGAGAATCCTCTAAACAACAACAACAACAAAAAAGACCAAGAAAAGTAGCAGAGAGATAGAAGAATCCAGACAGGATAGTATTAAGTATTAAGCAGGGGTAGATCATGTGAAATCATGAGAAAAGCAATGACAATGGCATAGATTATAAGCAGTGAAGGACGTCAACCTGAAAATACAGGAAGGATTCCTGCTGACGACTTATACTCATTCAAATATTATTATTTGCTGCTTTTACACAGGGTGCCTGTTCCATAAAGTTCTTTGTGCCTTCACCCCCTCACTGGGTTCCTCTGTCTCCCTCCTTCATTATAAAGGCAATTTTTTTTCCTCACTGCTTTAGGCCTTCGTTTCATTCTCTGTGTCCTTTTCAGGGTAGAGTGAATGCATTTCTACCTTTACAAATAAAAAGTCCTGTTTGAGTCTTCCGGATACGCGTACTCTGCATTCCTTTAGCCAGGAATATGACCAAGGCCTTGACTCCAAGCCCATGCGATTTTGGCTTATGGCCACTCATGGACCTATGGGTTCAAAAACTAATAAATAGTCCTCTATGTTGAAATCAGTTTAATTGATCATGACCAGACCCTTTTTAAAAAATAAAAAAGAGTAAACAGAATAGAAAATACAAGCAAATGTAAATATTAATATTGTTTCATAAAACATTTGTTTCAGTGGCAGGTCATGTGTGTGTGCTTCCTGGTACGTGTGATGAGTCACAAAGTGGGCAATGGAGCAAGATCTCATAAATTTAACATGAAATAGAACTATCATGAGGGACTGAGTTCTGTCTTATTAGTCTGTATTTCCCCCAACACAGACAAGGCCTCGGATACAAGTAACTTATTTGGAAAGTGGTCCTAGGAAATGGAATCAAGAGGGACAGAGAGAAGGGGAGGGCGCAGGGCTGATAAAGCGTGCAGTAAAGTGCTGGTTACCCCTGTGGACATCTGGGTCTCGATCTTGCTGGGGACACGCTGAGGAGCCATGCAGAATGTGCCTCCGAATCGTTCCCCTGGAGCAGACATCGGCAAACATTTTCTGCAAAGGGCCAGATATTAAATATGTTCCACTTTGCAGGCCATGAGGTCTCTGTTGCAACTACTCAACTCTACCATGATAACATGAAACTAGCCACAGACAACATGTGAAGGAATGGGCATGACTATGTTCTGATCAAACTTTCCTTATGAAAACAGGTGGGCTGGATTTAGCCCATTTGCCAACCCTTGCACTAGGGTACAGGGAGGCTGGGGCTTTCTTTTTTCCACCAATTCCTATGCCCATTTGTTAAGGATGGCCCTAGGCAATCCTTTTTCTCTGAAAATAAGAAAATCTGGCGGTTTTATATGTGTCACAACGCATTCTCTAATAAAATTAGTTATTACATCCTAGAGAAGTTTTTCCTTTTACTTATTCAAAGTTAGCTGCGTTCAGCCCTCATACCTAGCTTGGCATACATTCTACCATTTCAAATCATTTTCTCTTAAAATCGTCCACACAGAGGAATCTCATCTAATTATTCTTACACAGTCCAAAAGACATAGTCTTTCTTATGCTTTTAAGCTCATTTTCTTTTCCACATGCTTTTCTTTTTTTCCCCAAATGGATACATCCAATTACTCTCCCCTTGGGTATTTTAATTTCACACATTTTTGTACACTTAGAACAACCATAGATTGCACTACATTCACTGGCAAATCATCAAAAAGCATTTGGATAAAAGAAAACTTTTGCAAAAACATATCTTTTGTAGCTACATAAGCCTAACATTATTCCTTGTTTTAAACCACATAACTAGAAGAGAGGAGGAAAACAAGCTTTCATGATTAGAATTCCTGCTAATGACTGTCTATTTGTATAGCATGTTTACAGTCCACCGAGCTCTTTCTCATGATAGTCAATGTGATTTATACATTTTCTTATTCGACCCACAAGGAAGCTAAGGCACGGAGGTTAAGTGCTTTGCAAAATTTACAGAGAAAGGTGGTAACAAGATGGGATCTGTGATCCAATCTCTGTTTACCTCAATCCAGTATGCTTTCTGATGTGCCTTATTCATAACTGCCCTGTGAATTATAGAAATTTTGAGGGTTATTTTTTAGCTACTAACTTCCCATGGGGACTTTGTATTATCATGCCATTTAACTTTCTCCATGGCTGGATATTTGCTATACATGCTTGAAATTCTTGTTGTTGTTTGTTTTTAATACAGGTAGGTCCCAGGCATGGTAGATTGTTTGCCAAGATGTCTATGATAATCCCTCTTATCCCTACGTGTTCGTCTCTCTACCATTCCTCCCATAGGGAGATAGAGTCTGTTTTCGTCAGCCTTGAGTCAGAGCAGGCCTGTGACTTGCTTTGAACCGTGAAATGCAGGCGGTGTGACAGAGTGGAACTTCCAAGCCTAAGCCTCGAGTGTGTGGAACACACCAATGCCAGGTGAAAAAGCCTGGGCTCTCCTGGTTGAGGGTGGAGGCCCCGTGAAAAGGGGCCCAGCCCATAGCCAGCACCAAAGGCCAGGAAAGTGAGTGAAGCCATCTTGGACTGTTCAGCCCCATCCAAGCCACAAGGTGACCGAGCCACACCAGCGATTCTACATAACACCTGCAGAAGAACTGTCCAGCTGAACTCATCCCAGATAGCTGACTCATAGGATGCTGAGCAAATAGCAGCAGTTGTTTTAAGCCACTAAGCTTTGGTGTGATTTGTTATGCAGCAATACATAACTGACACACTAGGAGGAAGGATTTCATGGTCCACCATTTTATGGACAGAGTGGAGATTCCCCAACCCTCTGCAGCCATCTTTAATGCCTCAGAGAATGATGAGTTTTATTCTACTTTTGAGGAATTTTATCTCAGTTCCCAAAGGCTTTTTGCAGAGCAACAGGGTCCTAGTAACAGAAGCTTATTATATTAACTTCCCACAGAATTGTTCGAGCTCTCGTGGGTGATTTCTGGTAGCCACCTTTCTATGACCTGGCTCTGTCCCAGTGGCCATAGCTAATCAGCCCATGAATAGACACCCAATACAAGCTGGGCAATCAGAGTCTCGCTGTGGTGACTATGAAATATTGAATGGAGACCTGGAAACTGAACTCTTTGAGAACTGAGTCTGTTTAACAGCAGTGCTCCGGAAGGCCCCTAAGAGCAGCAATGACCCCTGGCCTTCCTGAAGAGCGGGTGTTCAACTCTCCTTTAGACTCTGTGACATATTCTAACATTTTTCCAACAAATCCGCTTTCCTAGCTAAGTTACCTTGAGTTGGTTTTTGTTCCTGGGTACAAAAATGATCTAAATGAATGCGGATCCCATTCCAGCCTTTGGCTGAATGGAGACTCAAGGCTGGCCCCCAAGGGTTCCTCAGGGGACAGAGGCCCCTGCTCTTCTGGGCAGGGACTGGAAGGAAGCAGCGATCCAGGAAGACAATCTCATTTTACAGTGAGATCAGCCAAGCTGGCATCTCAAGTTTCTTCATCGTTTCATCTGCTGCCCAGATCAGTGCTGACATCAGATTTAAGTCCATCTCTGTCAATAATGATTTAACTGATGAAAGCTCTTCTTGTCCCTGCTGCTCAACACTCTTAGCACACTGGCATCAACTCTGTACTGTCAGGATCTACCTGGTGGTGGTGGTGGTGGGAGGAAGAGAAAATGTAGAGGATGACACCTGCAATGCATGTCTCAGGACACTGGGTAGAAGGTGGTCTTTGTCACCAGGTACAAGGTCTTTTCCACACTGTCATTACATAACCTTGCTTCCTGTGACATCAAAAATCTACACTACTTTACAAATGACTACAACATCCTAATTTTATATGAGAAATCTTAGTTAAAAGAGCTGGAATCTTATATAATTACCCCAATTCAGGGCTCAGAAAAAAAGACTGCAGGTAGCAGTCATTTTCTATTCTATTTGTACACGGAAAGGTGAATGCCGCTGAGCAACTCCTGAGGGCATCTTGTTTCCAGCAAGAGCTCACACAGCCACACAGCTAAATTCCACTTTTCATTCAGGATGAGGCTGGGAATTGATTTGGTTTTGATAGCAAAAAGGAAAAATTATCTTAGTAAATGTCTAGCAAATGAGAGTGATAGAACTTTACACTGTCATGGTAATATTTGCAAAGGATGACTCACGATAAAATTAAATGTCCCACTGCCAGATATTAATGTCTTTGGGTCTCTTTTAAAAAACATGAACAAGGCCTTTGAGTGAATTTCAATCTTAAGGAAGTTGGTGTCTTTTAGTAACAGTTTCAGGCTGTGACACCCAGATTGATAGCAAATATTTACCTTTGGATGGACACAAAATTCCTGGTTCTGATCATATTAGAACTTCTTCCTCCATCCCCAGAAACCAAAAAGTTGACTTTTCTGCCAAAGTTATTGGTTTAAAGAAACAATCAATTTATTCCAATTTCTTGTGAAATGGAAAAAAAGGAGAAAAGGGAAAGAATTATACAAATGTAAAAGTGGAGAAGATCTCCTAATCCCACTCTACAAATCTCTACGTTTAAAAGAAGTTTCCTGAAATTGAATATATATGTGCATAGTTTTTAGTTTTAGTAATCCTAAAGAGAACGTAGTTCATATATAACATCCTAGACTAAAACATCCGTAGACTAAAACTCTCTCTTTAGCCATATTCATTAAAGTTAAAGTTAGAACCATTTCCTGTTAGGGACCAGGCTACAGACCTCCGCTGTATCCCTCTTCTGCCCCTGTCAATGGAAAAATTGTCTTCCATGAAACTTGGGCAGGGGTAGGGTAATGCACACAGCAGGAGGTGAGCGGCAGGTGAGTGAGGAACCTTCACCTGTATTTACAGCCGCTCCCCATCGCTCCCATCATGGCCTGAGCTTCACCCTCCCAAACCCCCATCTGTGAAAACCTGTCTTCCATGAAACTGGCCCCTGGTACCAAAAAAGTTGGGGACTGCTGCATACCACATTTTTTAGAAAATAATCTCATATGCCTCAGGCGAGACAATGAAAATCCCCTAAGAGCATGTCGTCCTCACAGATACTTAACAAATATTTGTCAATGTTGTGGTGTTACCCATGAAATAGGCACTCAATAAGTTAAGTTAATGGAGAGTGTAGACATCTAAACAATGAGGGAAGTCTATCACTCACTACGGAAGTGACTTTGATGCTGGTAACATCCTCTTGCCATGATCGGTGAGAAAGGCTGATATCTGAGCTGCTCTATCTCTCTTTCCCAGCATGCTGTAGGGAAGGGAAACTCCCACAGGATCCCCCAAATCCTGCCCAAGTATTCAGACCAAGGAGGATTATGCAAATCCCTGCCCTGATCATCACGCTGGATACAATGTCTGCAAAACTTTAGCCCCAGAGTCTTAGCAAGCTCCACCATGAAAATGATGGACTTTCCAAACATTTGGCAGCAACACAGTCTGGAGATGACTAGGTGTTATGGATGTTGAAGACTCCCACTCTCTCTTCAAACTGCAGGAGATGGTTTTAATTACAGCTCCAATCTCAGCCACCTGGAAACCTCTAGGGACCCGGAGCTCCACAGCATGCTAGTCCTCCCATACCAACACGCCCTCCCACGTGTGACAGAAAAGGGTGACCACCCTGTGTGCCCCATGTGGCAGCTGGCCAGAGAGTGATGGCTCACTGGACAGTAACCTGTCCAGTCACTCATCTGACTAGTGACAAACCTGGAGGCAAGATGACACCAAAGATCTGATACTGTCCTTATCTTTGGGAATGAGTAGCAGAGCAGGGTCCATATGCCTGTACTTCTTTGCTAAGAATAAAATGACATATGACTTGACAATGGAAGATTCTGGACAGAGCCTGAGATGGCTTTAAAGTAAGGGAAGGGAAGAAGAAGCAGAGAAGCTAGAGGCATGGTAGATACAGATTGTCTGGAAAAGAACTGATAATACATTACATTTGGCACTAGCTTCAGTTTTCAAAGCAGTTTCATAACATTTCACATGACTTCAGCCCCTGTCGGCCCGAGGAGATGGGCTCGGACCACTGTGAGTCCTTCCATTTGACACACATGGTGGTCCTAAGCTTCGCTGGAGATCTCGTGGCCAGTGATGGCCAGAGCCAGAGCTGGAACCCCTCAGCCCCTCACACTCCCTGAAGCCACAGGGCCAGCTCTGGCACATGGTTCTTTCCCAAGACCGAATGAGTTGTAATATAGAACTGCTTGGTTGGGTTGACTTTTTATTTTTTCTTTTTTGCTTCCATTCCTGTTTCAATTTGCTCACTTTCTATTCCTTCCTTCCCACCTTCGCATGCCTCCCCCTACCTCCCCACACACGCTCTCTCTCCTAAGCCTGTCTCAGATGCTACTTCACTGGCAGCTCTGGCTGCAAATCTCACAGCTTCACAGCCAACACTTGGAGCTCACAGATTACAGAGCTGTGTCCTCAGACTGCCTGTTGCTTTTTCTCAGGATTGGATGCATGAACTGCCTTCTTTTTAAAAAAAAAAATAGAGGAGATGTGTTAAGGGGAGAGAGGGAAAGAATTGAATAATTCCAGAATTAACAATTGGTTGTCATCCCTAATAACCCCATTAGGATCCCAAATGATCTCATTTTAACTCTTTAAGTTTGTAAGGAACAAGTCAGAGACAATTTGGGGGTGAATGCCCCAGAGCAAAATGCTTCCAGTGTTATGGTGTTTTGGTCTCTCCGACTGGCCAACATCTTGGCGTCTAATAATCAAAAAGATTGTAAACAGAGCTCTCAAGTTCCTCCCATGGTTTGCTGCTAAATCATGAGTGAGAGACACGGGCTAGGGCATAAGATGTGCAGGGAGCTGTTTGTTATCCTCTCTGCCTTGTGCACAAAGCACACTGGACCAGTGAAAAGGGAACAACAGGAGACCTGAAGGCTAAATTGTCATTCTCCCCAGAGGAAGCAAAGTTCTGGTATTGTCCAAGTGAAGGTTCTACTTTGGTCCTCCCTTTTTTCCACATTGCAATTGCTCACACAGTTTTTGCCAGGATCTGAACGTCTACTGAGCTACTCCAGGGAAAACAGTGACTCAGGGGCCTCCTGTGTTTCACCAGCAATAAAGATTTTACCTGGACTGAGCGTTGCCGAGGAAGCCACTGCATTGCTGTCAGGCTAATCAAAGAAAAGATTCACTGTTGTGAATTAAGTAAATAAACATGCCTGGGAAACACTAAGACAGCAGATAATGCTAAGAGAAAAATGAGAATTGGAATTATTTTTAGTGCCAGCTTTCTGATGATAATTATACTTGAAGAGCAACTAGCATGAACGATATAAAGGCAAAGTTAATTTCAGATCCTGAGTTTGCTGCACAGTTCTTGGATGATTTGAAATGCAATGTGATCTACAGTCATTTTTCAACTGTGTGACAAGGGAACTTGGAGACACCCTAAGCAGCTGCTAGGAGGCTCATGGGTAAATGAGAGTTTAGGGAAATTGATCGTAAAAAGATATTTTACTTTTTAAAAATCTTCGGTAGTATACTCCATTCTCCCTTCCAAGCTCCCATTTACTGAAGACTTATAATGTTCCAGGTACTGTGTTAACCGCTCTCATGAGAATGATCTCAGTTAATGATCACAGACTTCGAGGCAGGTGCTATTCATGTTTCCATCTTGTAGAAGCCGTGGAGCTTGTAAAGATGGAGCTAGATCTTGAACCCAGTCTCTCGGACTCTAGAATCGAATCACTGAGCTGTTGTAGATGGAAAAAGGAGATAACTCGCCTTTCCACTTTCTGTCATTTCCTGAAAGAAAGAATCATGACCTATTATTGGCACTGACCTACAAGTCCACCACTGAGAACAGGCCCAGAATTGCCCATGGGAGCAGAGCTTCCTAGACAGCCAGGAAGAGCAGCAGCCGAGGTCCCCTAACATACCTGGGGCACCTCCCTGCGGATCTGTACCACTGAGGCAGAGTCCTGTGCGGAGTCCAGGCTGAGCCTCACTGCGACACTACTCCCATCCCTCTCCCTAGACCCAGGCACTCAGGGCCAGCTCTAATCACCACTCTGCCACCACCCAAGGGAACAGAATAGAGTCACATCCACATTCTACAAAATGCAGTCTCTCCTTCCCTCCCGTCCTTAGGTGCAAAGTGGCTAGATTCAGGTTCACTGAATCTGTGGATGAACACAAACAACCTGCATCCATATAAACTACACCAAAGGCTGAGCTTACAGGATCCACAAAGTGAGGAACAAATTCACTCCACGTTACATGGTGCTCTGAGTCCTGACGTTCGAGGTGTACACAGACACGCCGACACCCATGGCTGCAGCCCCACTGTGGAGTGTAAGTTTTGTGGTGGTGGAAGAAGAGTAACGAGGCTGAAGAGATGCTAACAAACATAGCATTTATTGAAAGCGCTCCTGGGTGAGGTTCAAGGGTCCCACAGCAGGGTCCCCAGAAGTTTGAACCGCCCAGGACAGCGAGTTAGCTTTTATAGGGGGCTAGCTGTTGTTGTTGTTGTTGTCTGTCTCCGGGGGTCAGGGCAGGATGTTTTGCACCTGGGGCATCTTCCTGCTTTGCCTTGGTGGGTGTCCGGGCCAAGATATTCCCTTGATAACAGCATGCAATTAGGGCAGCTGTCGGCGCAAGGTCTGCAGGCTTTGCAATGCTGTGAGGATGGGGGAAGAGGGGAGGGAGAGACCCAGCCACCAGCCTTCCATGGACCACTGTGAATATTCAGGTGAAAGGAAGATGAGAGCCAAGTCCAACAGCAAGCCTGGGACTGAGGGGCGGAATCGCCATTCTGGAGGAAGGAACATCTGAGAAGCATTGCGTAGCACACACAGCATGCTTGCTGACCTGTCACAGGGTGCCGAGATGTGGCGTCACTTATCTCATTTCCAACAGCCTGTGGAGATTAATTTTTTGAGAAGGAAAAAGTAATCATAGCTCCATAATGGAAGTTAATGGGACAATGGTTTTGCCCTTAAGGAAAAGTCTCATACAGATAGCTTGACCAGAGTACTTTGTATCAGTTTAAGGAACTTTCAGTTACAAGTGACAGAAGATCCAACTCATACTAGCTTGAGTAAAAAGGGAACTCGTTATTGTGTGGAGCGGGCAAGAGCTGGCTTCCCGCCCAGACTGACTCAAGGACTCAACCCCGTCACCAGAGCCTGTCCCCTCCCCGTCCCTGGGCTCTGCTCTCCGTCACGCTGCTTGCATTGTCAGGGTGCACTTGGTGGCAGATAGGACTGTCAGTAGCTCCTGTCCTAACACTCTCCATAGGTTAGGGGGAGTTTGAAGAGCAAATGCTCTGGGCTCCCCGCCGTGGCCTGACTTGCTTTGGGTGCTCATCCTCGATCCTGTCCTTGCGGCTGAGGGGACAGAGTGCACTTTCGGCCAAACCCAGTCCTGTGCCCACCCACAGAGCCACAGAGGCTGAGAGAGGAAGGGTCCCCAGTGGAAATTCAAGCAGATTTTTCTTTTTCTCTTATCAAAGCTGGGGTCTCACTATGCTGCCCAGGCTGGAGTACAGGGGCTTTTCACAGGTGTGGTCCCCCTACTGATCAGCACAGGAGTTTTGACCTGCTCCATGTCTGACCTGGGACAGCTCACCCCTCCTTAGGCAACCTGGTGGTCCCCTGCTCCTGGAAGGTCACCATATTGATGTCAAACTTAGTGCGGACACCCGATTGACATAGTGCACTACAGCCCAGAACTCCTGGGCTCAAGCGATCCTCCTGCCTCAGCCTCCTGAGTAGCTGGGACTACAGGTGTGCTCCACCCGCCCAGCTCAAGGAGCTATTTCTAAAAGAAGGGAAAAGGAGGCCTAAAAACAATAGCTGTCTTCTGCAGCTCTCTTTATAAACTAGAAGTACTTGTATTCATTTATTAAAATCACTCAGCGCCAACACATAAAACATTTAAATATGAGTATACTTAAGCTCCCGCCATATAGTATTTTTAGATGGACCTAAAATATTGGCATATATTTTAAAGATTTGGGTACCCAGTGGTATGAAAATGCTTCCAAAACTTACATGAATCTAAAATTAAAATCAAAGACCAAGACCAAAGAATCTTGTATTTCTATCTCAGATTGGCTTCTAACTCACAAAATGTTGTTCCGATAAATTTACATGAACTTTCTGTACTATTTCTCTTTATTTCCAGCTTGCCTGCCTCTCACAAAGGGTGTGCCTGCCTGTGATTTCTCTTCTGTTGACCCTTCCAGATGCCCCCTCCTCCCTTCTCCAGCTTGATCTCGGCCCTGGAGAGGCTGGCTGTGTGGAGCACATCAACGGGCTCCCTATTCTCCGGCTTCCGGTTGGGTTCAGCCAAAGGGGACACCCAGTGTAAGATCGGGAGAGAAGAGGAGAATAAGGAACAAGCTGCATCCCTAAATCCAAAGGCCACAATGTCTATAAAAGATGTCCTTTCCACGTGACTGTCTACCCGAAAGTTCTAGTACTGTGTTTCCCCGAAAATAAGACCTACCCATAAAATAAGCCCTAGCAGGATTTCTAAGCATTTGTGCAATATAAGCCCTACCCCGAAAATAAGACCTAGTGATGGGCGTGGCTACGTGGCGTATCTGCACAACCCATGCATTTCATCGCAGAGCAGTAAAGAAGATGAGCGGCCCTTCTCATCTGCCCCATGAGAGCTCTATCGCTCGACATGAGAGATTGGGGCCGATGGTTCTAAAGGAAATAGAGCCGCAAGAAATTCAGGATGGAATTCGGGGTTTGGAGAGTTATGATGATGTTCCAGAAGAAGACGACTTAACTATATTTGAATAAATGTAGATTGTTGTACCGTACTTAAAAAAAATAACACATCTCCTGAAAATAAGCCCTAGGGTGTCTTCTTGAGGAAAAATAAATATAAGACCCTGTCTTATTTTCGGGGGAAACAGGGTAATTGTGCCCTTCTCTTCCCCTTTCAGGCCGGTGGCTGGTAAGGAAGCCCCTGGCTCCTGCCACCCACTACGGTTCCCCTCCCCCTCCCTATACCTTTGCAAATAGTCCCTTTATTGAACTCTCCTCCAGTTTTCATAATTTGAGGGTGTCATTTATTTTCTACTGGGACCCTGATTAATACAATGTGCAAAATTTTGATTGGGGGGCGAGTGGGAAGGAATAGAAAGGGTGGCCAGAAACTACAAATTAAGGAGACCCAACTAATTACCTGACAAACAACAAAATGCCATAAATAAAATGGGTCCAACAAATTTGATATTTGGATTAGTTTACATTTTCATCCTAATAATCCCCTCACACCCTGATGTTAGAGGTAGAAATCAGAAGACTAATGTCAACATTCATTGAAAATTTTCCACTTCAGAGGGAGTTTTAGCACATACGTATTCATATATCTCCTAGCTACATTTTTGGTAAACAAGAGAGATCAAAGCAATGAGGCAGTAATTCGGGAGGACACTAGGGAAGGTAGAGAATTTTCTACATGAACTCCGCCCTTCCACTTGCTTCTATTAATGGAAAAAAAGCTCCAAACTCTGTCAAATAATTTTAAAGAGATTTACTGTGAGCCAAATTTGAGGACCATGACCCGGAGCCACGCCCAAGAGGCCTTGAGCAAGTGGACTCGGTGTGGCGGGGCTACAGTTTGGTTTTATACATTTCAAGGAGACAAGGGTTACAGGTAAAGTCATAAATCAATATGGGGGAGGCATACATTGGTTTGGACCGAAAAGGTGGGACATCTCAAAGGGGCGGGGCTTACAGGTTATAGGTGGGTTTAAAGATTCTTTGGCTTGTAATTGGTGAAAGACATGAAGTTTCGTCTAAAGTCTTGGAATGTTTTAACATCGGAGCTATTTATCAGAGATAAGCCACCGGACATAGATTTATTGTATAAATTGAGGACCTGCAGGTTTGTCTTAAACATCCTTAGGCCTGTTAATGAGTTACAAGGTTGGCTCCAAGAAGGGAAGGGGGCATAATAAGGCACGTCTGACCTCCCTCCTCCTGGCTGGCAATTTGGTTTTAAGATATGCCTTTGGCCACGAGGGGGTCCATTTAGTCAGCCATGGGGGGTGGGGGGATGAGCCTTAAAATTTTATTTTGGTTCACACTTCTTTCACAAGTGCCATTCACAACCCTTCCCACCCCACCCCAACGTTCATTTCCAACTCAGCGGAAGCAGCTGCTTCCATCAGAATCACTACTGTTTGCAGAGTGTGTGCGCCCTATGCCAAGGTTCAGACAGGATTGTGGCTATAAGAAGAGCAGCCGGAAGGGAAAGAGAAAGCTGTAGGGGGCTGGAAGCGGTGAGACGAAGAAGGGAGAGGATGAGGGCATGGGGGGATGAGAGGAGAGCAGGCCAGGAAGGCGGGCTCAGGGCTGACGGCAGATGAGAGAGGGCCTTAGAGAGCGCCATGGCCGACAGAGGAGCAGGGTGACCAGATGGTTGGATCACTGGATATTAAGCAAGGAGATTAATTGTGGGGGGAGGGGACTGGCAAAGACTTCGCGGTTGCTCAGTAACCAGAGAACAATAACCTGGAAGCTATTTAGCCTACATTCCACTGGAAACGAGGACTGCCGTCCAGTATGGCTCTGTGATCGCACTCTAAGAAGGGCTGACTTACCCACAAGTGCCTGCTCTTTGACAGCTCCAGGGACATTTTCTGTTTATAAACAGAGGGAGCTGGGCTGTTACCTTAAGTGATCTAATGGATCTGAGAAACAACAAAAAGGGAATGAAAGGAAAAATCGGAGGTTAGCCTTAAAACTCCCAAGCTTTTAATTTGCATGCATTTTCCTATCAGCCAGGGAAACTGCCTAAATAATGGATAGGTTACCCTCTGCCTGGTCTGTAAATCACTGCTGCGGCTGCTGCTGCTGCTTTGTTTATTTGCTTGCTTTTAATTATTTTTTAAAGGCATTGGCAAGCGATCCAAGGAGTAAGAGGACATACTAGTTTCATCTTCTTTGCTGTTGGCCTTTCTCAAGTCTACGATTTTTTTATCTGTTCCCGCCTTTCTCAAGTCTACGATTTTTTGTCTGTCCCCGTCCAAGGCAGCTGCTTTCCGTTGCCCAATTGATTCTGCATTTTAATGAAAAGTGTGATCCTCTTCCCATTCAGTTAGGATAATTGTTGCCCAGGCAAATCATTATAATTAAATTCAATTTAAAAGCAAGAACCTACTTGCAACCATATGTTAAACCTGCCTTTGGATAAGGAAGTTGGTATTTTCACTTTGTGTTGAATGCAAAGGTGTGTAAACTATAAGAGGTTTTCAATGGAGATAGTTGAAGAAATTTGCCTCTTTTTAAAAATGATTAATTACAATTCACATGTGTCTGAAAGGAAATTACTTGACTCTCAGAAAAACATTTTCATTAAACAGAATCTACCAGTGAGCAGGCTTCTAGTGAATGGATTTGGTATTGACACAAAGAAAGTAATACAGATGAGAAAAAAAATAAGGTGTTTTCAGTGAATATTTGACATGAGATCGAACTGCAGAAGCTCCTGTGGAGAACAGTTGGCATTGTTTGATCCCAGCACCCTCCCTGCTCCTTTTGCCCACACCAGGGGTGGCCTTCCTAGACCTAAGGCAATCAGTAAATTCCGTGCCCCTGATCATAGTGATTTGATTAGTAATCAGAGTCAATGAGAAGTTTGCTAGATCTTCCTCCTTTTCTCAAAGGAGAAAATTCTTCTCTCTTCTTCAGGAGCTACATAAAGCGACTTTCTTTTCCTGCAGTGTGGACTTTCCTGCAGAACTTTCCTGCAGTAAGTTCTAGAACTGCTGCAGCCATTTTATAATCCAGAAGGCAGACCTAGAGTGGCTGTGATCCCTTTGGTGACATCATTTGAGACATTAGATCAAGCTAGTGCTACTCCTGGATTTTTTAGCCACATGTACTCACCTTCGTGGCTTAAGCTAATTTGAGTTTTCTGTAACTTGCAACCACAAGAATACTGGCTGTGTGGAGGCAAGGTCAGGTGATCCCCAGCATGCAATTTGGCAGAAGGAGGCCAATGCCTGCTGCATTGCTGCCACAGTGCATTAAAGCAAGGGTGCCTGGGCCTGTTTGTATCACCTGAAAACTTCATAAAGATGTATGTACAGACTTAAAGATCAATGACTTTAGAAAATCAGTTTTTTTAAAAAAATAAGTGATTTGAGAAAGGGAACTAAGATAAGCATAACTAATGAGCTATATCTGAGAAGGAAGTGTTAGAAGATGAGGGCAAATAAAGAAGGCAAATTTAATTTCTCTTAGTTGACTATTAATATTATTTATGTAGAGTCATCTAAAAACAAAGTACTGTGATAGAACGCGATGGAATTGATTACAAAGCTATGTAAGACAAAACCTATCCACTCCAGGAATTTTTTTTTAATCTGATGAGGAAGCTACACGTGTATGCTTCTAAGTCCGTTGCAACTCACAAGGCAAGTGCTGAGAAATAGTTTCTATAGTCTTTAACAGCTTACTAAGCAAATTCACACTCATATCATTTGATTCTCACAACAACCCTTTGAGATAGGCAGCTGTACTTCCCCATTTGGCATAAGATAAAGAAACTGAGACTAAAAGTGTGTGAAGATAAATATAAATGAATGTCACTGTGGCATTATTGAAAAGAGGATAAAATTTAAAAACTGCCTAAATATCAATAGAGAAGTGGCTAGATACATTTTGTACCTCCATAAAAGGGAATGGTAGGCACCTGTTAAAATAATGGGGTGAAATTCCTGTTCTGGGTAAGATGGAATAGTCACACTCTACCCTATCTCCCACTCAATTAGGATTGCCAGATTTATTATGAAATGTTAAAAAAAGAAAATAAATTAAAAATATAGGATGCCAGTTAAATATGATTTTCAGTAAACAATGAATAATATTTAGTGTATGTCCTGCAATATTTAAAATCAACATATACTAAAAAGTTATACAGGGTGTCTTGTATTTTTATCCGGCAACCCAATACTGAATGCAACTGAAACCCTAGACAAAATGCACGGGGAAGTTATTTGAAGATGGAAAAGTAAATGGTAGCAGGCAGATCGAGGAAGGAAAGCTTGAAATGCCTCTTTATTTGCCCTCATCTTCTAACACTTCCTTCTCTCTTAGATATAGCTAATTAGATATGTTTATCTTATAGTTTCCTTTCTCAAATAACTTATTCTTTCAAAAACTTGATTTTCTAAATGAACAATTTGGTGTTCAATTTCCCAAGTCTTTTGTTTTGCTTTTACTTCTCTTTCCTCATCTCCAAGCCGGGACTGAAAAGCAACACAAACCCGAGCTGGGGAGCCAGCACAGAGAGCAAGAGCTCCAAGAGAAGCCCCCTCTTTCTGGTTGGAGGAGTGAGAAATGGGTCCCCATATGGGACAGAGAGAATGGGAGAGACACCCTGCTTCCTTGCCTGCCTGCCTGCCTTTTTCTCTCCCTCCCTTTCTCTTTCTTTTTTTTTTCTTTTCTGTTTCTCCCTTTTTTTTCTTCCTTTCCTTTCCTTTCCTTTCCTTTCCTTTCCATCTTTCCCTTTCCTTCTTTCCTTCCTACCCTCTCTCTGTCTCTCTGTCTCTCTCTCTCTCTCCTTTTTTTCTTTCCAAACCAAGACCCCAAACAAGCCAAACTCCTTCCCTCTGGCAATAAAAACTGTGATCCGAATAGCATAGGGGGAAACCCCATTTTATACATGTAGTCATGACCTAAATGTGGAAGCAGACCCAGCTGCAGGAAGTATATGGCCAAGAGACAATACCAAATTCCCTGCGTTTTAGCCAAAGGAAAAACACTCATGGATGGCAGAGGGTGTTGGGGAGATGAAAGAGAGGAAGCAGCTCACAAAAGGATCCTATATAGCAGTGATGAAACTCTGGGCCCACCCTTGAGAGGTGCATGCGTGGGGATGATGCTGAACAGTACACTGGAACTTGAGAAGCGAGCTATGGGAATAAACCACCGCCCGGGTTCCAGGTTTCCTATTGAGTGGCACACACTTGGGAAAGACTCAAATAGCATTGCAAAGGCTTTGAAAATTGAGCTGAACTGGAAACACAGTCCACAGAAAGCAGCTAGGAACTTGCAGCCTGAACATAACCGGTTTGAACGCCTAATGTGGTAGCCAGCCCCCATGGTGGCCCCCAACACTCCCGCATGCTGGTACTCACACACTTCCCTCCCCCACTGTACCAAGGTCAGTCTGCACGACCACTGGAATGTGGCACAAGTGATTGCTCGTCTCTTTCAAGGTTACAAAGACTGCAGCTTTGGTCTTGGGGTCGCTCTCTCTCCATCACTCCATCCAGGGGAAGCCACATTATGAGCAACCCAATGGAGAAGCCCACATGGCCAGGAGCTGAAGTCTCCTGTCAACATCCAGCCATAAGCAATGGGTTCTCGAGATCCATTCGAGCCTCCAATGACTGCAGCCCATGCTAACACTTTGACCAACATGCTAATGCTTTGACCGCAGCATTGTGAGAGACCCTAAGCCAGAACCACTGAGCTAAATCACTCTTAGATTTCTGTCTCTCAGAACCTGCAAGATAATGTTTACTGTGTTAAGCTACTGGGTTTGGCATAATTTGTTATGCAGCAGCACATAAGTAGTATGCCCACCAAAACAAGCAAGCAAAAAGCAACATTCTCCATAGGATTCAAATAAGACCCAGAGTCTTTCAACAATCAAAATGTCAGTGATGTGATCCAAATTACTTGACAAAAGAAGAACTGAGAAAAAGCTCAACACTTTGCAAGGGAAGTACAGTCAACAATAAGAAACAAACAGCCCAATTTCAAAGAGCTGGCAAGGATGCTAGGTTTACACCTATTTCATTTTTTATGTAACTACTGAAAATTGTATTTTTATTTTCCAAATGTTCATTGCTAGTATATAGAAAAGTAATTAATGTTGACCTTGCATCCTGTAGTCTTGCTAAACTCATGTATTAGCTCAAGGAGCTTGTTAGTAGATTTCTTAAGATTTTCTATGTAGACGTAATCATGCCAAATAAAAGAATTCAATCTCCAAATATTACATCCTATATGGTTCCCTATATCTGACAGTCTGAAAAGGGCTGGAGGTTAGGGGTGGGGAGAAGGTTTAACTACAAAGGGGTAGCACAAGGGAATTTTTGGAATCATGTAAATGTTCTCTATTCTGAATATGTGTTGGTTTACATACACAATATTTGTATATATATTTGTATACACACATAGATCTATATATGTGCTTAATTCAGACGTGTGTGCCAAAAAATTCAATGTGTATAAATTTTTTTAAATTTAAGGTAATAAAACTATAAAAATGAGAGAAGATGACTGTAATATATATTGCTTACTATAAAAAGTCACAAAAGTTGTTATATAGTATGAATTCATTATTACAGGAAAAATGCTTGTGTGAATGTGTATGTATGCCTATGTGTTTGTGGGTATATATCATTTCCACATAGAAATATCTTTGAGGATCCAAAGGGAATTCTTAAAAGAAGTAGAATTGGGGAGGAGTGGAAAAATGTTACTTGAATTAAATTTTTTATTTTGTTTATTACAACAAACTTGTATAAAATTTGTCACGTCACTTAAATTTTTCGTGATGAGAGAAACTGAGGCCCTGATACATTGTCTTGTCCAAGGTCACACAGTGGCAGAATCAAAAAGATTCTAACATAATATGCCTAATGCTCTTTTCAACAAATCAGAGGCAATGAATTCTAATGAGAGTCAGAAAGGGGAGAGTGGGTAGTTGGGAAAGACTTTGTGGAAGAAGAGGCATTTTGAGTCACACCTTAAAGGACTAGAACAATTTCAAAGGTGGACACGATGGGAGAACATTTTTGGTTAAAAGAATGTCTTGAGCACAAGAGCAGGGGCAGGAGAAAATGGAGCCTGTTCAAACTAGTCCAGATTAATTAGATCAATTATATAGCTATACATATGGCATTCATACAAAACGATGCATAGATGTTGCAGGGCACGAGAACTTTGAAAAGACCCTATGGAGTTTGATAATTAGGAATATATTAACAGGCTTCAGAAGAATTTCAGAAGATGTAGAGGGGAAAGAAGCCAGAGTGCAGGAGGTTAAAGAATCAGTAAATGATGTGTAAATAAGACACAGGGATATGTTTGGAATGAGAGAGAAAATTACAGCAAAGTAATTTAAAGGGAAAAGAGTATCAATAAAAGAATTTGAAGGAGAGTAAGTTTTATAAAAATGGACAATGAGCATGTTTCAGACAAAAGGGATTATGGGCAAGTAGAAAAGGAAAAAAGAAAAACATCAAAGGGGCAGCATTGATGAAACAAGGGCGATAAGAGAGCAGAGGCAGCGATGAGGGTATTAGCCTTGCCTCTGAGTCTTGTCTCATTGATTTCATTGATTGTTTCATTGATGAAACAAGGGCCAATAAGAAGTGAGGATAGACATGGCGACTTGGAGACTGTGGTCAAGAACTAAAAGGGAATTTTGGAGGTAACAAAGACAAAATGTAGGAGATGACATGGCCATTTGCATTTTCCTCAAGTGACCGTAACAATATCTACCACCCCGTGTGCTCTTCTCGCAATCTGGTTTTTGACATTTCTCTCTTTGAAAGGTAGGGCCTAGGGCCTTTCTCCCTTGAACATGTGTGAAATTGGTGACTATTTCAACCAATACAGTGCAGCAAATACGAAAGCCGAGCTAGAGGATAGCCCATAGTAGAAATGTAGCTTCTACCGTGCTCACTGGAACACTAACACTCAAAGCCTTGACCCACCACTACTTAATAAGTCCAAAGACTTTGAGTCTACCATCCTATGGGAAAGCCAACCCATGTGAAGAAGCCACATGCAGTTGCTCCAGTTAACAGTGCTGGTGCTGGTGTTTGTTCCTCCTATCTCGTCCACCAGACAGGTGAGCACATGAGTCTGCCAATGATTCCAGGTCCCTCACCTTCCCAGCTAAGATTCCCAGATGTAATAGAGCAGAGGGAAATCATAGTCACTGTGCCCTTCCCAAATGCCTGACTCACAAATAATAAAATAGATGCTGTTGCACATCCCTAACTTTGGAGTGGTGCGTTGTGCAGCAAAAATCAGAATAGGTGAGCTCAATTTATTGGAAAACCATCGTTCCATGTTTCATGGGTTATGCTGCAGGTTGAGGGGGGATGGTGAAAGATGAATTCTGGCCTCTAGAAGTTGACAGTCAGAAGGCAAAATAAGACATGTATACAACCACCCGACCATTCATAACCATGTGTAACCTCCCAACAAGGTAGAAAGTCGGTAGTGCTGCTAGTGAGAGTTCTCTCCTGCTGAGAATAAGGAAGCTCAGGGGGGACTAGGGTTTGGATGAGTTAAAGTACTGGAATAAACTATGATAGTGAGTGTCAGGACCCAGCTAGGTTTAATAGCATGAGTTTGAAAAGAGCCATGTCAGCTCCGTTGGATCACGTCCTCTAGCAATGTAAAAGAGTTTGGTGGAAAAAGTTGCAGAGTCAACAGTGGGAAAGACCTGAATTTTATCTAGCATTACCATTACCTGCACATTCCTTAATTCATTTTGCAAACATTCATTTAACTCCTACTGTATTCCAGGTATTCTTCACAATAGAATGAAAGGGAGAATGTATAACTGAATATAAAAGTATACTGAAATATGAGGGCTTTGAGAAGCTTTTTTCAATGGAAATGAGATAGACCTGCATTTTAGTAACAGCATTAAAATGAGTATGACTATCACAATTAAAAGGAAATAAGCCTCAGATAAATTAAGGTCCTCTGCACTCCTGAGATTCTATAATTAGCTAAGGCCTGCCCGAAGTTTAGTCCAATTAAATTTTACCTTCCTTTTGGTTTTGGCTTACTTTCTTCTGAGCCGCTTTAACACCTAGTTAGTTTGAGGACGGACAGTGGCTGGCTGTGATTTTTGAGAATAGGTAGTGAATTCACAAAACTGTATTTCAAAGTTTGGCTGGATTTCTTTTCAAGAAAGCTTATGTTTACCCCAGCTAAAGACTGATGTCTCACATGCTTAGGGTTTTTAAAAAATCTGTGATGCTTTCAAACTAAGGAGAACTACCCTGACATTATCCTTCTCATCAGTTTTTTGAAATAATCTCAGCTGTTCTGGAATGCTTATTCCAAATCTTCCTGGGACATGATAGTGACCTTTGTTCCACACTATGTCGTATGAACCTCGTACAAGTGATGCTCTCTAATCATGGGTCTATGAGTTGTTTTAGAACAGGATGCAAGAGCCCGTCAGCCTATTTTAGTAATAATAATTAGACTCATGACTTGTACTTGATTTTGGTGGAGTGAGGCAGTTTTGACAGCTAAGTCTGATCACATGACTACAATGTACCTACACAGCCAGCTCATTATAAGAGACCTGGACCAGGAAGAGTTTCTGGGCTGCCTGGTAATGAGATGCTTTGCACACACAGTTGTGGTGGCTTGAGACCTGGAGACAAAGCATGTCTCATTCAAACCAGCAATGGAACGACAAAGAAGCCTGGACATAAAATGTCCAGATGCTTTAAGTATATATTCTATTCCTGATATTGTTGTCCTGTATCCTTTACTTGTAATAAAACTGTCCCACAAGTATAAATAATTTGAGTCCTGTGAGTTGTTTCAGCAATCAGTAATGGAACATTTAAAGTAATTGATATAATTAATGCACAGAACATGGAGGATAGGAAGGCACAAAGAAGATCTCTGGGGGAAAACTTACTTATTTATTCAGCCTCTATTGAGTGTTTACTGGTCTCAAAAATCTCACTATGCAATCGGAAGACAAAAATAACTCAGGCATGACCCTTGATCATAAGATGTTCCCACTGTGAAGAAAAATATAGACATGCAAACAAAAGATCACAACCAACTGTAATAACTTCTGAAAGAGGGTTGTGTAAAAGCAATGAGAGAGAGCAAATCTTTTTGAGGGAATTTGTTAGGGCATTGTTTTTAAGCTTAGTCATAAGAGATGGGCATGTGTTATCAAGAAGTAAAAAAGAGAAAGGCAAAGGAGAAATATATTTAAAGAAATAGAAGTGTTATGTTGTTTATAAATTTTCATCAATAGGGAGATATTTAAACAAATTACAGTAAAACTTGTGCAACTGAATACTATATAGTCACTAAAAAAGAATAAGAACATTCTCTAAATACTAATGAAAAAAAATATCCACCACAATCTAGTACATATCTCTATACTCTTCCTCCTAGAGGAAGACTATGTCCAAGAAACATGACTTGGTCATAAAGACTGTGTACTCTTGGACATGGTCAATGAGACAGAAGCAATATTGAAAGAAACATGGGTGGGTAATTTTCCAAAACAAATTAAAAACATGAAGCCACAAATTTAAAATGCTTATGACTACCAAACAGAATAAATATAAAGAAATCCAGGCCGGGCGCGGTGGCTCACGCCTGTAATCCTAGCTCTCTGGGAGGCCGAGGTGGGCGGATCGTTTGAGCTCAGGAGTTCGAGACCAGCCTGAGCAAGAGCGAGACACCGTCTCTACTATAAATAGAAAGAAATTAATTGGCCAACTAATATATATAGAAAAAATTAGCCGGGCATGGTGGCGCATGCCTGTAGTCCCAGCTACTTGGGAGGCTGAGGCAGCAGGATTGCTTGAGCCCAGGAGTTTGAGGTTGCTGTGAGCTAGGCTGACGCCACGGCACTCACTCTAGCCTGGGCAATAAAGTGAGACTCTGTCTCAA